>JAUMHH010199224.1:169-13495 GCA_032359455.1 Chlamys rubida | reverse complement strand
ATTGTATTTCACTTAGTTTACATGCTGATTTCCACATCACATCTAAACAATAAAATAAAGCTACCAGTACCTATGATGTAACTCAGGTGACCGCTAAGGCCCTTGGGCCTCTTGTTAAAGTTCTTATCCTTTGGTGACATGACAAGTATTGTATTTCACTTTGTTAACATGCTGTTTTCCACATTTTGTACATCTCAACAATGAAATTGAGCTACTGGTACCTATAATATAACCGCTAAGGCCCTTGGGCCTCTTGTTTAAAGACATTGTGAAAATAAGCTATAGTAAGAAAAAATAAATTATGCATAACACCCCAGAAAGCCCTGTTTTCAACCAGAAGAATAGTGTTAGATATTCTACAGAATTACTGTGTGCTTTAACAGGTGAAGGGAGAGGCTGAAGCCTACGCCATTGAGGCCCGTGCCAAGGCTGAAGCAGAACAGATGGCCAAGAAGGCCGATGCCTGGAAGGACTACGCCGACTCTGCCATGATTGACATGATCCTCGAGACCATGCCCAAGGTAAGTTATTATTAGTGACAGGATTTGAGACCATTCCCAAAGCAAGTCTTTCATGATTAACACAATTTTTTTTTCTGCAGATCATGCCAAGAACTAAAATATAAATTAAGGAATGCATGTATTTATTACTGTACATTTTAATAAGTTTTCATTTTCGAGAAGGGACATTTGTAGCATATCCACAGAATAATTGTTGGGAGATGATGTACAGATGAAGAGAAATGATATATCAATGAGGAGACAAGAAGGCTGAATACAATTTTATTTTAATTGGTCAACAGCTTGCTGCTGAAATAGCCGCTCCACTGACCAACGCCAAGAAGGTGACGATGGTATCCAGCGGTAAGGGAGATGTTGGTGCCGCTAAGCTGACTGGCGAGGTCCTGAGCATCATGGAGAAACTGCCACTGGTTGTGGAGAATTTGACTGGCATCAGTATCACAAAGGTATTTATGCTTGGAATGTTTTAATATGACCTAATCATGTAAAACTGAGAAAAAACAACTGTTTAAGGTATTTCATGTATCTAATTTTGTCTTCCCTTTAAATGAAGGGTTTGGTTAGTTTGTATTTTACGTCCTGGTAACAGCTATGGTCATTTGTGCCAGGTTTGAATGAAGGAAGACTGTTTTAGTATCAGTTTGTCGGGTTTAACTAGTAATTTCTTGTCAAAACCGTAACGTTAAAACCAGTTAAGATATCTTGAAAACTTGCAGTATACCTGCATTGTGTAGTGCACTGTCATCATGCCACTGTAAGCTTGACCTCAAGTTCAAAGGTCAATAAGTGCAAAGTTTTTAGGAACATCTTGTCCGGGTTGTAACTTTTAAACAGTTCAAGATGTCTTGCAGGAATTTGCATCACCCGCAAAGGATGTACAGTGCACTGTCATTAGGCCACTCTGACTTTGATCTCAAGGTCAAAAGTCAAATAAGTGCAAACATTTCCATGGTGATTTACAATTTTTGGGTATTATGACCTTCCACGTTGTAATTAAGAAAACCGTCTCTAAATGCACTTTACAAAGATTTTGCTGTAAATCAACCAAATGTTAGACATTTTTACAGTATTGCATATTTAGTCTCTGAGATACAAAAGTTCTTCTAATATTATTCTAGACACGTATCCCATGCATCGTAAATGATCGCACTCTGTAACTTTTACTTAAAAAAGTACCCGGTATGTTTTTTCTAAATCCTGATTAGGAGGTGCAAAATTGTTCAAGATAAAAATGCTAAGTATCTCTTTGGCTGATGTTCTGCAACATCATCTGTTTATTCTAGGTCAGTATTGTTTATATTTAAATTATTTCTTTTGTTTTAGAACATCAAAGCGGCCACCCGTCGATAGAGGATAGATGATGATGATCTGCCCACATGTTAAATTTCGTACAATTAATCAACTAGAGACCTGTGTGGGTACTATTGTCTTGAGAAACACGTCGGATACTGTAGCCGTACCAAAACAGAGGACTTATATGCATGGTATCACACATGCATTTCTGTAGATATGTAGATTTTATATTGGTGGAATCAAAACTCACAAACTCTTATAAACATTTAATCTTTTCTGCTGCGATTGTGTTGTCCATGGTAACACTGTATACAATGTCATGGTGATTGTAGTTCCTGTCAGTAGGTACCTGTGCTATACACAGGTAAGTGACAGCTCATTACGAACAGGTAGCAAGCAGTACATAATTATAATATGATTGACAGAAAGTGATCAAACATCGAGTGTTGCCATGGGCACCTGTATCAGAATGTCGGTATGGAATGTTTTACTCACATTTTTCGCCCTGGATAAATATGTGATTTGAGAAAGACATGTAACATGCTCAAATTTTTAGCAGCTGTAGTATATTACCAAAGATGGATACAAACGACCCCTGATCATAGTGTGTATGTCCTCATCTAACGGGGACTCGTGTTGATACATAAAACAGATATTTTTATTTGTAATTTATTTCTAAACCCTCTATAGCGGTGTCACTGCTTGCCTCCTGTTTGATGTGAGCACTCCCCCCGTCATAATGCCCTGTACCTTGTGTGTCTGAATGAGGTGTAGTGTAACACGGGGATAACTTACTGCGATAGCTATGTACGTCCACTCCAGTGTCCGGAGTAGAGGTATGGCGTGTGTTACACATGGACAGACAATCGTTTACAACGGTAGCTATGTATGTGTACATCTGTGGTCCAATACTCATATAACACACATGTGTGTCTGGTTAACAGTCACAGAGAGTAAATGTATGTTACCTGTATTTATAAAGGCCTTCGTATCATCACCTGTGTGTCTGGTTAACAGGCACGGAGAGTAAATGTATGTTACCTGTATAATTATAAAGGCCTTCGTATCATCATCTGGATCTGATTCCTGATTATTGTGATTGTGTAGTATTTGTCTTTACTTGTCTGCAGTAATAGATTGCTAAATCCACTGGCAAAATTATCTGTTGGTCCAACATGTGTAAGTTTACTATCAATTTTAATTATGTTATATAGTCCTATATTATTACACTATCATTTAATATAAGGCCGAAGCTGTTATTTATAAGCAGCGATCGTTTTGTCTTGTTGTCTCTACAACAGCTTTGGTAGGACGAGTAACAGACCACCATAAATGCTGCAATTTAAATGCTTTAAGTGAGGAAAGAATGAATGAAAATATTTGAAAAAAGTGCACCAACATCATTATTTTCTGACAAATTATGTTATGTATCTTTTCTGATCAAGACGAGTCGTGTTTGAGACTACCCAAGCTGATTTGTACGTTCCTGTATTTGCAGGAAGGGATCTTGTCACTTTTGTAAACTTACACATTTCTATTGCTTTTATGGTCAAGATAGATAAAAATATTTTGAGAGTTACAGCAACATGTTGTGACACTCTTTGTATCTTTTGCAGGAGTACTGTTTCTTAGGAGTCTTTGCAGATAATGAGTTAAAATCTAAAATCACTTCTGTCAGAACTTTTTAAAACAATATGTGTAGAGCTATCCTGCTTTAATAGACACTAAATGTGAATGTACCAGTACATGTTGTTGTAACGAACATTCATCTTTAATCAGATATGTGATTTATGTACTAACAAAATAAACTGTTTTCTCAAGTGGAATCATCCTGTGTTTCTGAAAAAAGTTCATACTTATTTGCAATATTTAGCATATTAGGGAGTCAAGTTAGAGACACAATCAAGCTGAACACAAGTCTATCTTGACTATAGATGCTTAGAAACTAAGATAGTTGTGCCAGTGGTTCTTGTCTAATCTTCCCGATCAGGGGTCGTTTGTATCCTTTAATCATTTCATCCATGAAATTCAGATATACTACAACTTCACTCCTTGATAATACTAGCGGTACTTTTGGACCAAACCTATGTTATCATGGAGTGAAAAATATTTATTTTTCGCTACATATCTTGTCCTCTATGTTTTTATTAATTTCTTCATTATTTGATATGGAAGTTTTATTCAGATTAAAATTTCCTAACGTCAATCCAGGAATTCCCAATCAGTTTTAAAATGATGTAATAGTAGATAAAATTTTGTACTGAACGCAATAGATTAAGTGTACCTTTTACGTCTTAACATGATTTACCTCATTTTATTGTAAAATATTGTTTTCACTATTATCAATTGTATATACTATTTGTATTCAATATAGTACCTTGCGACCTCCACAAGCCTTTAAATGTAAAGGATTGTGGGGAAAGGAAGGGACACTTTATCTGTATTCCTACTCCGAATCTTATTAAATAATAAGCAAGTAAAAGGATTGTTAAGTACATGTTTTTAAACCCAATTACCCAGTATTTTGAATAGTCAGAAATGATAATCTGTCAAAAGTTTGGTAACCTAATTTTGGCACTTGGAATTTTACCAGATTTAATCTTTTTCAAAAAGTATGGTTTCTTCACCTGGGGATTCGTCCTCACCTGGGGATTCGCCCTCACCTGGGGATTCGCCCTCGCCTGGGGATTCTCCCTCGCCGGGGGATTCGCCCTCGCCGGGGGATTCGCCCCGACTCGGGTACAGAGGCTGGAAGATCAACGCCACATGCTTGGCAGGAAGGATTGGTTTGGTAGTGTTTTAGGGACCTTTGTTCATTCATTTTTTCTCAGGGCGCTTCATGAAACTTACAATAGGTAGGGTATTTGAAGAACAAGTATCTTAGTATTAATACAGTCATATAGATCCTCCAAGTAGTTACAAAGGCCTTCCCAGGTCCCATTTGTGATTTTTCTTCTTAATTTAAATCTGCAAAGCAGGTTTGCCTCCCTGTTTAAGATTTTTTTGCTATCATTTAAAACTTGTGCACAACTCCTTCTGAAAAATCCTGGATATGCACCTGGTTTTTACTTTTAATTTGTTGAAATTCGATCATCATTATTGCATAATAAAAATAACTGTTTCCATCCAAACTGAACCATTATACAGATGCTGAGGCCTTATATCTAAACAGTTGTTACCATCAAAGTGGTAACAAACCGATCAATTCTTCTCCAATAACATGTTTCACTATCTCATTGCATGTTTGTGGTGTTGACTGTTGTAGTTCTCTAAATCATATCTGTACCTTTGTATTTTATCAACTACCATTTGTAATCTTTGGAATATAATAAAAATGTTGTATTTACCCCATGTCTGTTTGTATTATAAATATATCTACTTAATCATAATTAATTTGGTTTCTCCAGAATAGAGCAGGATTGCAAATTCACAAACAGGTGAACTATATTTTGAATTAACAGAATATACATCTATTTGTTTCACTGAAGTACATCAATTGAAAGCCAAGGTGCGTGGTGTTGTGTAGCACACTTAACATGAAGGTCACAGGTGTTCCGTAGCACATTGGTTTTGATTGCCAAGGTTAACCTGTGAAGGTTTAAGTGTTGAACTAGGGTGAAGTTCAGATCTAGAGGTTAAAAGTGTTTCAAAACTCTGGCTCATGTCAAAATTAAATTACAGCAAAATTCAATTCAAGACATGACAGGTTACATCTAGAGGTCAAAATTCAACCGGAGAGACCAAGGTCACATGTACTGGTCAAACAAGGTCATATGTTAGAAGTCAAAACTCAATGTGACACTAAGGTCACATCTTTTGTTCAAACCGTGATCTGAGAGACCACAGGTCACATCTAGAGGTCAAAAAATGACCAGACAATTCAAGGTGACATCTACTGGTCAAGACTCGGCCAAAGAGACCCAATGTCACATCTTGCAAGTCAAAACTTACGTCAAGTACCAAAGTCACATCTAGCGGTAAAAACGTGACCAGAGACCAAGATCACATCCCTAATCTGGGCCGTAGATAAAAGTGTGTTGTACATGTACCCGAGCCTGCTAAGTTTCAAAGAAATCCGTCAAAAAATGTAGAAGATCTCCGGACAAAAAATCAAATACTGAAATGAACAAAGGGCAATAACTTTTGGAAAAATTGTCGAATCAAAATTATTTTAAGGGGGACACAACTTCATATCATGATTATAATGTATACCAAGTTTCAAGAGATCGGTCGAAAAATGTAGGAGGAGATTTTCGGACAAACAGAAGTTTACGCCGGACGGACGGACGACGCCATAACATAATACTCCCGTCAAATTTGACGGGCATATAAAAAGTAGTATCTAGTCCTGTTCAATTTTAGTAAAAAAAACAGGGGGAAACGTGAGACCCCAGGGTCATGAAATTCACTATTTTGGTAAAGCACCTTAAGACCCTTCCATCTATGAAGAGTATTTGATTCTACCATATCTGGATCTTGAGAAGAAGATTTTTGAAATATTAGTCAATTTGACCCTTTTTGGCCCCGCCCCTCAGGCTCCTGGGGGCTGGGGCCCATATCATTCATATATTTGATTGACCTGTGGCCATAGAAGGTCACAACCACGACGCACGACAAAAGGCGATCGCAATAGGTCACTTGAGACTTTGTCAGGTGTAAAAATGTAAATATTCCTTTGTTGAATTATGTTATAGATGTGAAGTTAAGGATCCCTGTCTCACCGTTTTGCTGTTTTTCCCCCTTTATACAGTAGCATCCCCTTAACATTCTTTTGGATATAAGTGTAGCACACTTAGGCTAGTACACTTTCTGTAGACTTGTTATGCAAATCCAGGGTTCAAATCCTGATCAATTAAGCTTTGCTGAAATTTCATGCAGAGCAAACTTTTTATTATATTTTGTTAATTTCATCTTAATTTTTTTCCCCATAAAAATCCCTTAAGGTATGATTTTCTTTTCAGAAACAGTTTCAAAACTTCGTTTATAGTTTTTGGCAGTGGTACGGGGATCCTGAGCTGTTAGACTTACACTATTTCTCCTCACTGCCGGCACTGCTTTTTAACTTTTTTATCTCATTTCATAAATACTCATTCTGAAAACTACAGCCATGAATGAAAATGAGCTTAGAAATACCTGCCCATAAAACAACACACTTTCTGTATAATTCAAAGAACTTTTGTTTTCCATACATTTATTCAATCAGCTTGTTTGTGGTAATTATATATAGGTACCTATGCTGGTAATGATTTGGTTTGGTTTAATTTTGTTTAACGTCCTATTAACAGCTAAGGTCATTTAAGGTCGTGTCTCCATGTGTGTAATGTATGCGTGCTTGCGTGTGTATGCAGGGGACAGGGTATGTTGGTGTTCTTGCCTCTTTGTGATAGCGTTGATCTGATGCCGACTTTATAGTGCTATCTCACTGAAATACTATGCCGAAGGCACCCAGCACAGCGTTCCGCCCGGTCACATTATACTGACATCGGGTGAACCAGTTGTTGCCATTCCCCTAAATGTTGAACGTTAAGCAGGGAATAACGACTACCATTTGTGTCGCCAAATAGAGGACACCAAAACAAATCCCCAATTCTGCAGGGGGTTCCCGCATTAGTCGCCTCCTACGATACATACAGTGGGTAACAGCAGGTGTATTCTTTTCCCGATCCCCCACCTGCAGAGGTGGACTTGTAATGACACTTGATTTTCTCTGTAACAGACCACCCTGACCCTGACGGACACTTTTCACCAGACCTGTGTAATCTATGGTATTGAGAGATGAAACATCCATATATTGAAATGATCGCAATAGAAATGGTCAAAAGAATTGAAACTCTTTTCAACTGATCATGTTACGGAAATCCTTGCATTGGCAATGGTTCTGATATCTATAAATCCTATATATTTACAATCTATATAGGATCGATAAATAACTTCTGTATATACCCCTGTTCACCTTTAATCACTGTAATATGATAAGAATTTGCCCTCGATACGGAGGGTGAAAAGGTATTGTGCAAAGACGGGAACATGTATTCCGTCTTTTCGTATTGCAGAGTTATCTTCTCTTGTGAGCAGGTATTGATGGTTACGTCATTAGTTTGTGTGAGAAAATTACGTCGTTTTCTCAAAAATTTATGACTTTACTCTCACAAACAAATAACGTAACAATCAATACCTGCTCACAAGAGCAGATAACTCTGCAATACGAAAAGACGGAATATATCACTGCAGCATCGTGTACCAGTAATTGTTTCGATTTGGTGTATCATTGATACAGTACAGCCTATTTATGTATTTCCTGTATCTTTCGTAAAAATATTGGTTTGTATTTTTAATTTCTATTTTTTTTATGCTCCTACATACAAGTATTACATTTCAGATGTCCAGGTGTCCAATGGCCATGAAGTTGTTGACAGTTTGCCTCATTGTTGCACTGATGGTAGTGGCATCAAGTTCAGCCATCCCTAAGACAGCTGACCACAACAAGCGTGTACATGAAAATGTAAGTCTCATCCATGTGACTAGGGTTTGTTCAACCTATTTCATAGGCCCAAATCAGTTGGTTTTACCCCCATTTTTCATCAGCCGTCCTATATAACAAAGTACCTGGGGTACGAATCTTGAAAACCTATATAATATGTACCACCAAATCTAAAGTACAATGGGAACACTTGTTGGATTATGCATGTCCGGTGTTCCCCATTACTTGGACAGTAATTCACGTAAACAATTAGAAATCACGCATGAAATTTTGGATTCATACATACTTTGAACGTAAAGAAAAAGATGTCAAATTGCACGTAAAGAAAGTTTAAAATATAGGTAAAAGCCCTTTCTAGCTTCTCAATATATACTTTGCAATTTCTGACGATAGATATATTGTGTTCTTGTATCTTGTCTGACGTAATCTCTAGTCATTCGATGTGGGTACATCGATCGACCGACCATGGTCTCTGTGCGCTAAATTTAGAACTCCAAATATATATAAGCCAATCAGAAGCGTGGTTCCAGGAGTTGACAGCGGTTATTTCCACACACTCAGAATAATGTTGTCGTTATCATGGATAGTCTCATTCAACCAGACTCTTGATCACTTGTAATTCAAGAGTCTGGTCAAACACAGTATTTACGTTATGTCAATGCTGTTTAAACATTTCAAAGAATAATAAAATTAATGAAAAAACTTACCTCTACATTTCATTCCTGAAGTATCCGTTTATTCACTATTAACCCCCCCCCCCCAAACCCTTCACCTCGTCGCTTCGCAGCTTGCTGTTTGTACCCAAACAATTCCTTATCTGGGGAACAATGTACACTATACTAAAACATAAGGGGGAACACTGCATGTCCTTGCCAATTGTCTGTTTTGAAGTGCTTTTTAGGGGCTTTCTTCTGTTTTCAATTAAAAAAAATATTTTAGGGACTCATCGTCCCTTTTTGGTCTGTTAAATGAATTCATATATATATATACCTACAGTAGTTTAGAATAGGCCCCAACTTCCCAATTCGCATAGATGAATTACATATATATATATATTATATGCTAGTTATATTTTTAAAAAAATATTTAAAATTCTGTCTTTTTTGTTAATTTATGGAATTTAGGAAGCATAGTTAGGATATATTTAAAGTAGGAAAACAATTGTACATTTTGTAAAGCTATTCCATTTTACAATTTTATCAATATTTAGGGAGCGGGCAACTTTGATGGTTAGTAGTTCTAAGTTTAAAAATAAGTACTTGCTCTTGAATGTTTATCAATAATCGTGTTGGCATCTTTAATTGCTCATTTCAAATTTCACCTTTTACATTTCATTATTTTCCATGTCCAAATATCTGACTAACTCCTCCTTCAGTACTTCCAGTAGTTTGATTCTTTTTATTGCAACTTGTCCAAGTTTTTAAGTGTTACTGTTAGAAATATCTTGATAACATTTGCAGTGACTGTGTACCTGCATACGCCACAGAGGGTATGCATTGCACTGCAATAAGGCCACCGTGACCTTCTTCAGTGTTATGGTCAAAGGTCAAATAAGTGTGACAGTTATAGTAAAATATTGTTTGGGCTGTAAATTTTAAAATATAAAGATAACTGAAATAAGATTAAAGTATGACTGCATTATGTACAGAAGATGGTCTGTGTACTCTTGATTAGGTCAAAATAACCTTCACTTCAAGGTCAAATTCAAGTAAGTGCAAAATATTTCAAACTATTTAAGATATCTTGATGAACTTGAAAGTATTCCTGTATCATCTACAGAAGTGTGCCGTCACTGTAATGAGGTCAGTATGACCTTCACCTTTAGGTCTAAGGTCAAATTATCTGTTAAACCTGGTGTGTACATGTTATTGCCAGTCGTCGACTAACCAGGGATTGTTTTCTGTAGAAACTGAGTGACCTCCAACACGAAGATGAGGATGATGAACACAATGAAGATTATGATCATGAGGCATTCCTTGGCAAGGAAGAAGCTCAAGACTTTGAGGATTTGTCACCAGAAGAGAGCAAGGAACGTTTGGGGTAAGATTCCAACACTGGGCCACTGGTTAAAGTTACATTAAAAACAGTTCCATTCCACTGTTAGTATTTAATAACCTTATTTCTCTTTTTGCTTTCCAAAAACAAATGATAATCACAGAAAAATGATGTCAAGGATGAAGTATTTGCATCATGTTACTTGAGCTTAAAAATAACACTTAAATATTGGAAGCTTGTTCTTGTTTCAATTCTCAGATTTCATTAATAGATAACAACTTAGGCCTAGGGGTTCCAGTTGGAATGTTGACATGACCTTGGTTTTCCAAAAATTCGATTCATCTATCATTGAATTCAGAAAGAACAGTTCAAATGATTTTAGGCCTAACTTTCATAAATACAGGTTTTTGGTGTTTCAGACACTTGACATAAAAAAAAATCTCAACTGGCTTTTAGAAGTTTGAGACAAAAATAACATGCAACCAACAATAAATGAAAACAGCTGTGTCAAAACACGAATACTGATTAAATGTTCCAATTTATGACCTCCACATATCGGAGCAAAATTTGAAGTAATAACAAAACAGTGATTAATTTTGAAGACATATTTCGACCATATTTTAGGAATTTCATTTTTAAAGGTTTTTGGTTTTCAGTTGTGAAAATCTTTTCATTTGTTACATACACTTGAATTAAAGAAAAGAAGTAAAATAACATGATTGAACAGAAACCATACCCTGACATTTTGAATATTGGAATTTCATTTGAAAAATGTCCTTTTGTTAGTTGTTGTATTGCCTGCAACGCGAGGCGACATATAGATATTACTTTGTCGTAGCCCAAAACAAGGTTTCCGTGCCATAACTTGAGTTCCCTTGAACTATAAATAGAAAATCTATTTCTGTGCAGTATCTAGAGTTACTTTGGGTTGATCGAACTCAGACTTCATACAGTGCTTGCTTAGGATTGCTTTTCAGGTCCGAAGGTCAAAGGTCAATGTCACCGTTACTTTATATAGAAAAACTGTCTCTGTCCCTTGGGTTGATCGAAGTCAACGTTAATATAAATAGATCCCGTCTTCATAATCTCGTTAGAGTTGCCTGCGCAGGCGACACATCCACTCCTGTGGAATTCTTGTTTCAATAACATTTATTTTTGCCTGCTTCAGTATTACAGGGCTTTCAATAGACACTTGAAAGTTGTTTCTGACAGATTTAGCTCCAACTCAAAGCCAGGTTCAATAGGAAACGTCGATTGGACATATATTTTGACCCTCCAAATTTAAATAGCTACAATATGTAAATGCCAAGGGCCAACAGGAAGCTCTGTTGTTACAAAATTAAAAAGTCGGTAACTTTCAGTCAGGTTATCATAAATAACAAGACTACTCTTCTATCGTCCCTTCCCTTCACCTTTCCAGGCCTTTTAACACAATAAATGTTAATAACCACTAGGTAATCACACATAGAACAAATTGTTTACCCAGAATATACAATCTAAGATGCCCAGCATATCATCCTACAGATATTTAATGTACGTAAAAGGTAAGAGAAATGTAACACAAGCAAAAATTATTGCAATGCATTTTGTCAAAATTATACAAAATTAATTGGTCATTTGTTAATCATCAATCATTTAAAAAAACAAAACAAAGGGATGATTGATCAAGAAATAGGAAGTCATTCTCAGTACTAGGTTTCCGTCAAAACAACCTACAGAGATGTGGTTGAATATTCTGTATTGCACAAATATGTGATACAAATTCCATGTTACTATAAATAGGTTGCAAAGAGTGAACAAAAATTAAAAGGGTTAAAAATGTATGTTACATATTGATCTATTGTCAGGGAAAAGACTTACAGTTGTGTATAAACATTTGTTGATAGGAAAATTGTAGACAAAATAGACAAGGACAAGGATGGGAAAGTGACGGAGGAGGAGCTTAAGAACTGGATTCAGTACATCCAGAGACGCTACATAGTCACAGATACAGAACGCATGTGGAAGGATCATGACCTGGAAGGAGACGCACTACACTGGAAGTCCTACATGAAGAGGACCTATGGATACGAGGATAGTAAGTGTCTGTCACTCACAGCTGGCTTAGGTCGTCTGGTGCAGTGAGATAGGGGGAGGGCCTATTCTTAGTTACACAGCGGTCAAACCTGTGTTAATGGTGACCTTATGGGATTAGTATGTTGGCTGCTTAAAGTTGGCATCTTCTAAATTCCAGGGGTAATGCTCACTCACTTCTCTGCACTCCTTGAATATATCACACAAATAAAGGAAATTCAGCCTTCTTTCCAAAAAGCCCATTTTAAATTTAATCCCTAAACTAAGAAAGACATTTTGTTATATTGGTACAAAACAGCTTGTGTTCAATATTTATGACTGTCTACTTTTTCAGGCCCTGATAATGCAGATTCTCCAACCTTCAGCTACAAGGAGACGATAGAAAGGGACCAACGGCGTTGGACTGCTGCTGATACTAACAAGGATCAACAGCTCAGCAAGGAGGAATTCGTCCATTTTCTTCATCCCGAAGACTCCGACCACATGAGGGATGTTGTTGTACACGTAAGCTGTTTTTCCTGAATATCAAACACTTTTTAGGCAAATAATACCAATCTATATCGACATTAAATTTCAGTGCGTAACCTAATTTTTTCTCTTTTTAATTGTTTATAGACTTATCTCTTCAGGTCTGAATCACTGTCTATACATTAATATCAAAATGGAATAGTTTTGCCTTTACACCTTCCCTATCCTAAATTAAGTGGAGATCCAACTTTCAGTTTTCATGTCGCCACCACGTTAATGGAGGGAGCATGAAGTGTTTGATTTCCCCGACAGTTCATTCAAGGCATTCATCCACTCGTCCATCCATGATAGTTTGGTTAGCTTCATTGGTACTGATACAGTAACTCATCCATCCATGATAGTTTGGTTAGCTTCATTAGTACTGATACAGTAACTCATCCATCCATGATAGTTTGGTTAGCTTCATTAGTACTGATACAGTAACTCATCCATCCA
>JAUMHH010199213.1:0-13495 GCA_032359455.1 Chlamys rubida | reverse complement strand
ACACGCAGGCATACACACATAGGGATATATTAGCCAGGTGGCATAGGACTAGTAGTTAGCGCCTGATAAGGCAGCTCATGCGAATTCCTCAATATTGTATTGATTAATGTATATGATAATTGTATTTAGTGTCTAAAATTGTATATCTATGTCATGTAAAGCGCTTTAGAGTGGCTTATGTTAGCTAGATAGGGCGCTATATCAAATGTTGTATATTTTTTTTATTTACTTTATTTATAATATTAATAGGTAATCCCACATTTTCTATCATTTGTTAGAAAAGACTGTTAGTTGTCTGCCTATACAGAAGTGTGTAAGCCTCAACGAATTACACTTGATGAAAAACTGAGTAGATATGATCCTACCGGGCCATCCACTTATATTGGCCATCCATCGCACTGTCGCTATTTATGATCACAATAAGCTCACATAACATTCATATCACCTATGAATACCATGACCAAGTTGATGACGTCACCATTATCACGACGTCATGATTCTAAAGTTGGATATCACTAACATTTCCTTTTACAAAATACTGAATTTTAATAAAAAAAAAAAAAAAAACAATCTTTCTCAATGTTTGAAATTGTAAATATAAGTACTGAACAACTTTAAGTTTGCATTCATAGTCAATTAATCGAAAAAATGCATACCTTCATACGGCACGCTTTATTACCATTATCAATAGCAATTTTGAAATCGTGAATATCAGCCTGATGTGTCATATTCATAAAATTCAAAATGTCGATACGCAGTTTGTGAGGTTACATTTCAATATGCTGGCTTATTAATAAGACCTCGGACACAATAAAAAGAATGCATCGAGGTTTTTGCATCAACGTTATTGTTGGAAAATTACATTCAGACTAAGCAAAACACATTCGTGACATTCAAACATCCGAGTAGTCGGTATTTGGATAAAAAAAAGGGCGTCTATAAAACTCAGAGGAGTTCGACACGTTGATAATCTCCGACTTGTCCGTTGGCTCAACCAACAATGCTTTGATAGCAGCCGATTTATAGATTAAAAAATGTGTACGTGACTTAAGTCGAACATTCATCAAAATTGCCGCCATCTTCCATATCGCGTAGTAATATGAGTCATGACTTCCGCTTCCTGTTTGCTTCGATTTGATGGTGTATTAGCCATGAAGCAATCTATAGAAAGACAGTACACATCAAGTGTATAGTCTATTCGTACTTTACATGATGCTTCAACAAATTCCATTTCAATGTATATTTTTCGAAGAGTTCAAGGCTGGTTATAAAGGTGATGAACGTGAAAATCGCGTAACAGTTTGAAGACCGATTACAGAAAAAAATAATTAAGAAAAAACAAAAATGTAATCAATAAAAAATCATTATGGTTTTGTTTTATAAGCTGACGATTCTTTGACCATTGCAGCCGTGGGAAACAATGACATCGCTGTCATGTGCATGAAACATGGCGTATTTGTGCCTGGAGGAGCGACACTATTGATTGGGTCAAAACTCAAGATTATACTAGAACAATGAATGACGATCCAAGATCAATCTCTTCCGACTTGCTATGATGTCGTCTCTCGACGCTTTTACAATGTAATATTGTACTTTCAGGTCACTCCGAGGTCACCCTGTCCAAGGCGGCGTTGCGGGAGCGGTAACTTCGCCTTATACTACAATGATTGTTTCCAGCTAACAGGCATAGGGTGCATGTACACAATTTCTTTACGTATATATAGTATATAGATAATATATACATGCATATTGCGGGATGCTTGAAATCGGCATGGTTTCATATTAGAACTGTTTTGCCTTACATCGTGTATACAGTACGACATACCAAATCTGATTTTGGTGTATTAATCCAGAACAAATTCTATTTTATCAGTAAAGAAAAATCATATAAAACAGTGTCAACATATATGGAAGAAATAAGAACCCTTAATATTAAACGACACGGAGAAACAAAAGCAAAATAGAAAACACCCTGATCACACAGGAAATAACTGAAGTAAAACCTAAATAATGATAGTTTCCTGCGCCACATGTGCCATCCGTAATGTCATAGTATGATAAATGCATTTTTTTTCTAGAGTGGTTAAAACTTCTAACGAAATCATATTGTTAAAATAATTGCCAAGCAAAGTTCATCAGGTGATGTACAGGTCCATGTATACATATTGGACATAATGCGCATATGCAGCAAACTGATAATCACTCGCCTACGCAATGTTTCTAATAATGCCATGGAAACCATACTTCTATCGATTCTGAGCAGATAAATCCCAGTAAACATGGCTGTTTCCTAAATTTGAAGATTCTGGGATGATAAGCGAGAAAATTATATCAACGTGATCAACCTATCCTTTGTGCAATATCCAGGGCACCTTCTGATTGAGTTACGTTGATAAATGATTATTCGAGCATTTCGTCTAGGAGACTGGCATGTTTGTTACGGTATGAACATCTCCAGACACGGCAGGGCCAAGCCTGATGTATTGTGAGACCGTTAGCCGAGAAACGTTCGTGACGATGGTCAATGGTTTCTTCCGCTCAAGATCGGAGTGCTGTATTTGCATATGAAATGACATCATTAGAGGTTCAAGGACTCCTACGATCATTTCCGAAGTACGCTGTACTAGCATTATTTATGAATTTCCTAATAACCAGTCCAAGGTCGTTGAGCGCCATCAATACAGTAAATCATGTACGGGAATTAACCCTGAAACATACCCTCCAATCCCTCCCAATACCAATTATCTCCCTTCCCCTAAATATCTATTAAATATATCAAGATTCCGTCTTCAGTGATGAGAAAATAATCTATCTTCTAGATTTAAGATGCGTCATGTTCGTAGTTAGATTATTTAAACAGGAACATGAACCAGTTCCAAACAGGGACCAGATTAATATATTTGTGTACTCATATGAATGTGGATGCTTGAAACTCGAACACATTGTTTATCGTTACAATTGACTAGAACTAGGTCACATAACTAGTCTCTTCAACATATTGTTCAACACTGTTTACACTGACTTCGGTCAAGTACACAAGGAATCAACACTGACTTATTACCACCAATCCTGTTTTTAGGCCAGTAGATTAACAATGCCAGATGACAGGAATAAGTGATGTGTGTTAGTGACGCATTAATTGTTTGTCCGACCAACTGCAGAAAATACAAGAATCTTTGTTTTATTCACATTTTAAATTTGTATGCAGCTTCGTCTTAGTTCGTCCAAACAATATGGTCACATCCCACCAATGGCCAGTTGGCTATTGATTATGTGTCGAGCAAATCGCTCATGTACGTGCAGGTTGAAATGGTCAAGACAACAAAATAATTCGTATCAATGCAAATATCTACCGTTCTATGTATTCAACAACTTTTACAATGAATGCGGATGCACACGTGTTGTTGCGAAGTTTATCGTGTAATATGTTAAATTTTCTCATTGACAGTTAAAGTAGACCTCTGTTATATATATTAGCCATGATATTGACCTAAAACATTATAAAAGTTAATTTTTCCATAATTTGATAACACGTTAAGCAAAAACTTTCACGAAAATCGAGTTTAGAATGCTGTATATAATATAGCGTCTTTTAGCGAGTTCCGCCGTATCTTAACCACTATCGTAAACATTACTTTGTTACACCTTATTGATACCGGTTGTATACTTGCATTGCTAACATTTGATACATTGGAGATTTCGCACTCTGTCAGGAACAAAATGGATATAAAAAATGAGATCTTTTCCCCAGAACACTTTACAGAACACATTACATCTCCAGCACACACGCAGGCATACACACATATGGAGATATTAGCCAGGTGGCATAGTACTAGTAGTTATCGCCTGATAAGGCAGCTCCTGCGAATTCCTCAAAAGTTGTATTGATTGGTGTATAAAGAGTGTCTTATGTTAGCTAGATAGGGCCCTATATCAAATGTTGTGTATTATCATTATTATTAATAATTCCAAAATAATTGGGGCTTAAAAATATTGCAGAAAAGTAAGTTGGTTTTCGTTAGTGAAAATAATGAAAATAAGTTAGAATGTCCACTATACCACAAACTCGCCCACTTTTGTATGACAACTCTACGATAGGTATGACGATCGAAAATCTTTTAACACAGGGTCTGTGTCAAAATCTTAAAGGAAATGTTCTATAAGAGAAAGTGTCTGCTTCACTCAGATCAATCTTAATCCCGAAGACGCCAAGGAATTGGCGCGGTTGATTAAGAGGACTGCGAATGGTTCTTAACATCTTTCTGAGACGGATGTTAAAGATTACAAATGAATACCAAGCAGACGAAATTTAAAGCATTAGTCCCATAGACACAGTGTACCTTACAAAGGGCTTAGCCATCTAACACAGTGTATAATTCATTCCATACTCACCCTGGATTTATTGGCATTCAGAATCCCTCTTGTGGACGTGTCTGTGTCTTAAGTACGCTTGCCAATTCTCCTAAATTGCACATGTATTCGGACATCCGTCACAAACTCTGGTAGCATGCCACGGCAGCTAGTTTATCCTGAAAATATTGCCAGAGACTTTCTGTTATTAACCCGTTCGATAGGTCGCCTGAAGATGAAACACTATCTAGAATCGAACTCACGCGTTATATGATGTAAAGTGCATTTGGATTTATTACCTCTCGCGCAGTAACGTTTATGAGAAGGAGACATAATATTGCAGCAAGCCATTAATTTTCAGGAACATGCATATCGGCCAACACTTTAGATTAATATTGAAATCCTAATTCTAGAGCTTTCATCAATTTTGTAATATGATAGAGATGTGAGGTATCGATATTAATAATGAATAATCTTCTGAACCATAAAATGAATAATTACGTGTCCGCAGATCATTTACAATTCGTTAAAGTGCGAGCGATAAAGTTGCAGCTGTTAACGTACACATACTGTTCTGTTTCTTGTTATGAACCTTTGCAAACACATTCTCATTTAGAAGCAACGCGGACTACAGTGAATCCCAATGTATGAAGCGCAAATTAATTCTTGAGCAATAATGGAAGCTCAATGTCCGAGCCAACGAATGCTAACTTCTACATAAGTTGCTGTTATACTTGAGTTCGTGTCGACATCTTAAGCAATACCTACAACGGGGTCAGGTACTCTCTGGAGGAGGAAACAATTACTGTATGCCATCCCTCCTTCCGTGAACAAGCGAGATGATGTGGTGCTTATACGTTTGTTTCAAAACACAATTACAGTGCGCGTCTCTGTGTAACCAACGGAGACATGTAAGACGCACTTCCTTGGCCAGGCCATTCTACCACACACTGATGATAAGTGACTCGAAAGGTTATCAGTTGCTATTGATTCACTGTATTGCTTCGTCACCCATTGTTATGGGGATATCACAAAGGTTGGAGCAAAGAGTCAAGCAAAATTTATTCATCAGCAGATTTTACTTTTGTCAACGACACAATTATTAGTGAATTATGATTTCCAAAGATCATAAAATGAATAAAATACAACTTTAATGTTGCTTTGATTTTAAGTAAAAATGCATCCGAATACTAATAAGCGGATAATTTATCTATTTTTTTTCATCACCTTTACTGGAAACAGAAGCGTGGACAGTATCAATTTGAAATTCAATTTCAAACATTTTTTCCAATAATTTTAACGCTACAATCTACATATTACAATTCCATTGGTCTGCAACAGTTCATATATTGTATTAGGTTATCTGGTCATTACATTTCTAAAATACATGTTGCAGAAGAAAGAATAAACAGCTGAGGAAAGCTTGTTTTAAATCAATTTAAATGCGAGGTATCCATATGAAGGATGTCCCTAATGACGCTGGACACAAACAAACAAATCTCATCAATGGAACCGATACAAATGTCGTCAGATTTTTATATTTTGATTCATTACACAATTGACACGAGAGATGACTGGATCGATGAGCCGGTCCAGAGATAAATCCTGGTGGATATCTGCCCTAGCCGAGCGCATCGGTATCAATCACGGCCTGTCCCTGATTACCCAGGGCTGCTCAGGACCGTGCTAAAGAGGAAAGGTGGTTGAGGGGTCAACCTCCACAAGACAGTACCGAATCAGTATTGTTAACTTCATCGACATTACGCAGCTTGGGACAGGGCCTTGTTCTTCGGATCACATGCAATATAGGTACGCGATATTAATTGTATGGTAAGGTTCCAATAGAGACTGCTTTGGTCTATATGTGATGATTATAACGCAACTGTGTAAACATTTCTGTTTGCATATTCTTCAGTAATACACGAAGACACTGTATTCTTCATTGGTATCCAAGGTCACCAGTATATGTTTGTGTACAACAGGTCATTAGCATTAAAAATGGTACAGCAGTTAACTGGTATTTTACAGTGGCCGGTCAGCAGTCACTGGTACTGTATGTTATATCTATATAGTCTGTACCTAGTCACACTTTCCCCCATACTCTCGCTCTCGAGACTGCTGTGGGACGCTAAGTCTCCAGGGAGATAGTCTGGGGAATGTAGTATTCGGAAGTGATACAAGAGGTTACTGTCGTGAATTAATTGAGTTTCAAAAGACACGATAAACATTTTGAAACCTTTGAAAACTTACTATCCCGAGTAAAATAATTGCAATAACCAACGTACACGTCGACGAACATCTATAAAAGCAAGTTTGGAATAACGTACCGCATCAAAATTCAACATATTATAAGATTCTTTGAACACGTGACATATAATGTATTTAAGTTCATTGAACCTTGTGTAATAACGCTACATGTAGTAGTTTCTTTTGAAATGATTTAAACAATGGCGTACGTGACCAGCGTATATTTGATTCCCCTGACTGACACTGGTGCAGCAGCAGCAGCAGCAGGTGAAGAAGCAGATTTTAAATTGTAATATAGTCTTGATATTAGATAATAAATACGTACTGAATAGCAATAGGTCATAAAACACCATATGGTCGCCTGCCGTTTCATCGATATATACAGTGTATTTCTAAATTGATGTAAAGCAGACATGCTAAAGTAGGGAGGCGTATGGTACATAAACATATTGCGTAAGTTATACTTCATGTTTTTTTCTGTTTCTATATTGAGATAAAAATAAAAATCGTTGTAAGAATGTTTAAAGTGTATGATATAATCACCGATCAGATATTCAAATCCATTTCTAGCAGATGCAATGGTGTATTACAGCTGGAAGTCGATCATACCGTATTCAAATCATTTTCGATATCATCACATACAATAATATAATGTCAGATAAGCCATGTCATTTCACCGACAACTTAAATGACACAAAAAGAACCCGACAGATGAAATTCTTTTATTCGTATATAATATATATATTCACCGAGATGAAGTTAATAACATTAAATTGTAAATACGTGATGATGAAACGTGTCAGTTTAGTTTTGATGAACGTAATCTACCATGATACAACCGTTTCAGCAATCTCACACATGGCCATCTCGCCTAGACACGACCTAGTACATGATATCTTACGAGGCTCAGGACAAACCGGGCTTTATCGATCTAGGGCGAATAATTATACATGTCCCTCCCCAGGGGAAGCCCAGATTGTTCAGTCCGCTACAACTAACACATGTTAAATCAAGGATTATACGATATTGACAAAATACAAGTATTTCATAGTATCAATAAACAGATAAAACTCTACTAGATAGTAAAAAAAGCCCATTCAGCTCACATGGGTTTCCTCACAATAGCTCTTGGCATGTTGTTAAATTATTGAATTCTGGAACTATTACTGTAGGGTGTCATAGGATAGAAAACATTACAGCTTAATTGTCGATGGCAAACCCGCAGTGGTGCAAACCTTACATGTCACTTATGATACACGACCGCTGTGGTCAACCTAATTACACATACTACTCTTCTTCCGAAAAACAAAACATTATGTAAGGTTATAAATGTCATACATAAACGTACCTATTCGTTAAATGGTTTAATAATCAATACAAGAAGAGGCATTCGGCTGTAATACCAAGACAAACGAGCATGGTGAACAACCTTACTCATAATGTAACATTTGTTGATGTGCCATCAGCAATATAATACAAAAGCTGCTTACAACACCAGTAACACAACATAGTGTGTAATGTATCAGATGCGTTTATGACATACTGCTGACTCACGTACGGACATTTCTCAAGGACAGAATAGCATAGCATATCACATAAAAAGTTCACATAAGATATAGGGGTGATTCCGGAATTATATCAACGTGTTTTGTTCACTACAAACCTATATTTGCACGATATCGAGCAAGTTGACGCTACCATGACAAAGGCATGACTGCAATCCAATCTAATTTCCGGACAATGTGTCCCCGGTAAATGTCCATATCAACAGATTAACGTAAAACAAAAGTAAAGTTATGCGACAACATAAACACACAAACACAAATTAAAAGTAATCACTTTGAATACGGAATGAGGAAGCACCCGTTTCAAAATTCAGTTATTCAAGGCAACACAAAACCAAGACTTATAAGTGGGCAGTTTGTCAAAGAATAAAATCCCCGGTCTAAAATGGCATATAGGTTATAAGCATTATGTAAGATTGCCGGGCATGCCAATAGTTGAACGCCATCATGGTATCAGAATTGACCGAGATCTGGCAACACCCCTAGAGACTTAGTCCATAGGTCAGATCTTGGAAGCATTTGAGGTTTCCATCTTATAACATGTCATACAGGGTAAGGAAATACATATGTATGCTACCAGGAATGGCCTCAGGGTCTGCCCCTGCCCTAAGGGACTTAAATATTAGAGATTCCCTAAGTCATATATGTATATACATTTAACAGAAAATATACAATATGTTGAGTATGAAGAGAGGAGTGTGCAAAGCTAGCAGAATTAGCCCCAGGATTAGGTCCCATACTTGATGCATACCGTGAAAGGGACAATATGCATATAAAAGCATATATGAGGTCACGAATTCACATTATTTGGCTGTACCAGACAATACATGTGTATATTCTTAAAGCAGTATTTCATGTTAACCGGGCCAGAACAAATCCCAGCTCAAGGCTCAATGATTAATAGTCCATCACTAATCACATTTTCAAGTAAGATCATCACTAAAATTACAAAGTTATAGGAGCTCGAACTGAAATAGGTAGTTTAAAACCAACAAATTAACAGTTTGACTACTCCAAATGGCCGTTTTGGCCTTAACTTATTCTTCCGTGGTAATTAAGGTCAACTAAATTGAAACTCCTAGTTTAAAATGTTCCGAAAACATATGAATAAAAACATTTTCGGGCAGAAGATACCTATAAAACCCTTTACGACTTTATACATTTACAACTTCTGTATATATAAAAGATTTCGCAGTCCAACATAAAAGAAAAAACTCGAGCGGATAAAAAAACCAACAATATAACGAGGGAAAATCTAAAGAAAACGAAGGTAGGAAAGTAGGAAAGTCACAACGATCTGAAACAATACAATAACCCAAGTCTTAATTAGTATTAGACAATGAAAATGCAGTTGAAAATCAAGTCACGACATTTATTTAAATTAGAACTGAATCTATCTGATTGAATACATTGGCTACGTAGTCCCTTAGACAACACGAATCGTCTGTTCAGAAATCCAGATTCTTATAAAGACAGCAAATCGACTGTGACATGTGAACTCGATCAGTCAGTAGAAAGGACACGCATGTTGTTACAAATAAAGGGATAGTTAACGATCGTGAAGTTAAGATCGTTAAATTTATCATAGACTTTTATAGGTGATGTGACTCTTATGACCATGGTTAAGTATAGGTACACGTCGTGGCATGACATTCACAATGAGATTCTGTGAGTGATGACTATCATTGCAAGTTCTTTAAGATGGATAAAATAGGCTTCATGAATACCTTAACCTGTATTACAAACATACTTTACCAAATTTATATGGTAACAAAAAAAAGATAAAATAAACATTCGGGAACCTATTTCATTTCTGTTTCCATTCTTTATTAGTCCTTTTTAACCATCAGAAAAAAACAAATCAGATAGAAATTCCCCAGAACATATACCAAATGTCTTTTGAAATATTCTTAAATCAAATTCAACAAACGTGTTTACGACCGACTTGTAAGCTACCGGAATGGGACCAAAAGGAAATCCCCTCTAGCCGAATAAGAAACAACAAATTGTGACATAATCCTACTCCAATTAGAATCAAACCTCCCCCTCGAGTCGACCAGGGTATAGCAATGCGTTTGAGAACAACAGTAAGACGATCGACGTAATAAAATTACCCAAGTCTCTGCGTGAGCACGAGCTTTAGTAGATGTCATTTTGGAAATACCTCAGCTGGTAGTCGAACTCATAACTACCCATTAAAAGACAGTTACTTTACCGATGGAACTGAAGGGAAAGTCCCTTTTGTCAGCCAATTAACAACCCACTTGATGTGCAACACTATAACTATCCCGTCCACAGATAGACCTCGTACACGATTCCATCTCACTATGGACATCATTTAGAGTTCAATCCACATAAAGCATGTTATTAGGTGTGTAAGGCATTGTGTAACCACATTCATCAGGATTTGGGAAACAACTAATGGCAAATTACATAGAACAAGAAACAGTCATGTCATTTGATAACACGGCTCGAGTAATAATTCCTAATTGTGCAAGAAACTGAAAAAGAGTCAGGAAACGAGAACAATACCTAAGATATGAGACTAAGTAGTCTCTTTGGATATGAAGTTATGCATGCAGTTGCCGAACTGTGATTGGGGAAAGTTAAAGGTATTAAATAGTCAAAAAGAATAGTTAAAAACACAGATAAAGGACAGAAAAACACGTGGGGGGATAACAGTTTGCAAAGTAATTAATTTACGTGTATTTGGGTATAGAAGACTTATATATCCGAGAACGCTTAAGGTATTCCTAAACCTACAATGAATACACGAGATGCACGCTTAATTATTCCATTATGTTCATGACGCCACCTAACTGTAAAAGTAGACATTTTCGCGTGTAGAAAACGTCAACGGTTCGGAAGCCTTTGTTCTATAGATACATATTTCTGTTGGAATAATCTCGCATTTATTAGCTCAACGCAAAAGTACGATTCCACTCCACGAAATTTTACACTTTTACAGTAGTTTAATTGCTGTCAAATAGTGTAATGTTTTTGTTCTTTAATAAGTATTAAGTGTTCTTAATATTTCCTGCATTCTTCATTTACTGCAATCTAACTGCCCGAAATTATTATACTATTGTCCAGTCAGATAATAAAAAGGCATGCTCCGGGATATATAGCGCAGTGGCTATTTCCAATTAGTTGTATTCGTCTTGTGAAGAGATCAACTACAGAGCAGACTATAGCCTGGTTAAGTTTTAATTTTGACTCTTTTTTAATAATATTATCTTTATGTTTAGAATACAATAAAGGTTTCAAGAGGATACAAACAGGGCAGCAGGAAGATTTTCAAAATCTCAAAGTTATCTAGTATATCAATTTACTTGAAAGCATTGTCAAGCCCTTTAATTTCACATCACGATATTTGCTGTCAAAAAATAACAAGAGTATCGAGAAATTAATTGCATTCGGGTGATGAATTTAACCTATCACAGACTCCTTTCCGAAAACTGTATACGTTGATATTTTGACATGGTGACATGTGATTGTCACCCAACTACATGCATGTACATATGCTATGACAAATGACTTTAGTTGCTCGATTAGCAAACCTTTTCTACCTTATAAGTAACATACTAGGCTGCCCTGCATTCACAATACAAGGGCATAGATGCTTTTTCTGCACCAATACAACTGCTAGCTAGCATGGAGCTTATCCTCTGCTACCGGTACTGACATTCGTTAGGCTAATATGTTTCTCCAACTTCAAAACAAATTAAGCCCGCAACCGTTTTAGTACGAGCAATGTGGAAATACCATTGATAATGCCTGTATACAGTAGCGAAGTGGTGGGAGTTTCTACTGTAACAGAGGGTCACAATCGGATTGGCTTCATTAACGCTGAGAAGAGTTCAAGGCAGTCAACATGACCAGGTTTCGAACAAACGATTTTCTATTTCTATCGTCCCCAGAGACTCGTTTACTACGTCTTCGATCGTTGATAGCCTACGTACTTTTCTCAAATAGACGGGTCATTTTGGTTTGTGTGGGTTTTAAGTTCATGCAAAGCAAGACCATAAACGGACTTGCTCCGAGCTTGGTTAGAGTGTCACCACAATGACACCTCATCGAGACACGGTTAACGTGAGGAATCCCATCCAGCCATATTACACGGACACAGTGTCTACCAGTCCTTGTTATCAATTTAAAGACTTAACATCAAGTACAAATTTTTAGGACGTCGGTTTGTATCGGTCAGCGGAAATAATCCATTACCTTCCCCGCAAGGCGAACGAGAAATATAAAGGCGAGGTGTTGTTGAGTATGGCGTAAGAGACCAAAATTGTAGCTAGAAAGTAAAGAAAACATTACTTCTCACGGACGCTATCATGTTATGTGATGAAAGAAACAAAGCACCAGACACATTTGCCTTATCATGAATTACAAAAGATGTTGACAACGTAAAAACAAATATATAAAATGCCAACATCGCATTGTTTTAAATGGTTGTCGCAAACTCTAAAACATCTTTTTTTCAAATTAGAATAAAAGTTGATTAGATTTCTTACAAAGAATTATTTTTAATCACTTTATTTGAAACTTAAGTAAAATAAGAAAAGACCTAATTAAAGTTGAGAGCACTGAAACTATGGTGTTGCATCTACAAAGCTTAATTAAGGCGGCCAACAATTGCCTTAAGAACACAATTATATACGTAGATCGAAGCTATCTAATTAAGCTGAGATTGATTGCCACCAACCGTGTGTCGATGTGCAGTCCGGGTTCTCTTTATGCTGATTGTACTGGAATCAATGTACATCATCCACACGCAAATGCATGTGCTAATTTACTACATGCCTATATCCTGTAGGTTTAAATATTTAGTTACTGAATCCAGTTTGGCTTAACATCTCAATTTAATATGTACACCAGAATGAACAATTCTCCGTTAGCTATTTGATGGCGTGTATGTGATAATCTTATGAATGACAGCCAAACTGTATACTTGTATTAATTTTCATTCCGACCATACGCCTATATTGGCTAATGTCTAAAAATGTCTTTATTGTTTAATACCCATATCATACAACTCTGACACGTGTGTGCATATATTGGTGATACCCATATTTTACAATCATTTGCCCACTTTTGATTTAAATAAATTTATATTTGCATCTATTATACAATTGGGATTGGGCACGAGTTGTTCAACTTACATAAAGCCTTTTCCGATATACAAGCATATCCATCTAACGAACCTATGCCAATGCTAACAATGATATGTCTGCAAGGTGCATAGTGTATGCTTATTCCGTCTTTGCGTATTGCAGAGTTATCTGCTCTTGGGAGCAGGTATTGCTTGTTACGTCATTGGTTTGTGAGAG
>JAUMHH010199202.1:0-13496 GCA_032359455.1 Chlamys rubida | reverse complement strand
AAATAAAGACATAATATTAGTCTGAACACGTTTCAACGTCAGGGTAAAGCCAGACAGAGAACAGCCACCAGTTGACATTGGAGCAGTGCAATCTCCAACGTTACAGTTATGACGTCATAAACGAAGCGACGTCACAATGGCCCAATGTATGTTATACGGAAATAACATACATTGGGCGTAGTAGAAACATCTAGGCTCTGTGCAGTGGACATGTAAATATTGATGAATATTGATACTTGAAAACAATCCTACCACTTGTGAAGGTATAAATAGTGTGACATTTTCTGTTCAATAATTGACCTGATTAGGAAGGATCTAGGAAGAATAGGTAAAGACTGTTAATTGAAGAATGACTTTTGATATTAAACCCAATATACAGTTTTGATTGAAGTTCCGCATCTGCGGTCCTTGGCTTGAGTTAAGTATTTGTCCCTTTATGTTATACTTATATTGATGTTATGGTATAAGTTAATAGCAATATAACTTGTCGTTAGGTTATTGATATGTATATGGTATCATTGTTATATTAATTGAGCTAACGTAGAATTCCGCAGCATCCGTTGCTCAAATGCATTACAAGGTGTACATCTCCCTTAGATCCAACGACTGAGCTGTCAAATATACCAGTTAGTCTTCCCCTGCACACATAGACAAACCTAAACAATGTACGTGCAATCCAAGTTCAGGGCATGTCCCATTGTATACGTTTGCCTTTAGAGCAGCTCAGACAGGACCCGGTCAATATCACCACATCAGCTAGACAATTGCTCGCGTCAGCACCCTCGTTTGGAGTTTATCGGGGAGAGGGTAGCAGTCCAATTTACTATACCAAGTGGATCGGAAGATACCATCATCGCATCAACTGCTTTAATACATCTCTGCGTCATTTCGACGCTTGTATTGCACGGTTCACATCCAATTCGTCTATCCTGGTCATGGTTGTGCCGTTCCTGTGCTCTGTACGACCTTTTCGTTCGCCTTTGTTTGTTAATTGGTTATACACAGTCGCAGAAATTGAGCAAATAATAAGGAACCAGTGTCCTTCACTCAATCTCGTTCAACGTTTGTCGATGGATGTGTACACAGTTCAGACCTAATCGGCTATACGCAGTAAATAGGTAGAGAATTCCTGAATTCCCATATGGCACTTTAGGAATACTGAGAATAATAGGCGGGAAATAAAGAGCGGTATCTGCTGGATTGAGGCGGATGGTGTTGGCGGTGTCTGGCGGGGCGAGTCAAGCGCGGGAATTCTCAAGACACGTTCGCCATTGCTAGTCGTAAACTCCTGTTGATGGTCTCATGATTAAGTTACAATCAATAGAAACGCCGTGTAAATGGCGAGATATCACCATAACTACGATGGTGACAAGAGATTCATTCTCCCATAATGGAGACACAAAAACACATTTGAACATTTTTGTATGATTTTATGAGATTTTATTTGACGATAATGGTAATGTGTTAGAGGCGTTCGGTGTTCCTCTATCGTTTAGCGCCTTTCACGTGCACGGACCGGGAATACCTCCCCTCCCAGTTTGTCGTTAAGTTGTTAGTTTGTTAGCGGTATGGTATCAGTAATGGACGGAGTAGGGTAATAATTCTTATATTAGGTTCGCTTTAAAATTCTTCACCTTACCTTTTCACTATTTCACCGAGAACGTATCCCGTAGGGGCCCGTCAAGTATCAGTTTCTTAAAATTGTGCTTGACTGTGTGATTTGGTATTAATATTTAAACATTACCAACTTGGGACAGAGAAAATATTGACGACTTTGTTACCCAAAAGATTGAGTGGTCGTTTAGGTTGGTATCAATTCCAAAATGCGGGAATTTTCGAGGTTACAAAACTGCATTAAGATGAAATCGTAAAACAAACATCAAAACTCTATAGGAAAGCCCATTTTTTGTCAAAATTTTATATACTTCTGATTTTACATACATTTCTGGTTGTAGTCCATTAAAAGACGTATATTACTTTAAAAGAACTGTGTGGCATTTCGATTCCCATCCTATGAGCAATAAGCTTAGCAGCGGCACATGTTTGCTTTTTATATTTGTAAATTAAAGGACAGGTCTTTTTTTTCAAATCCGTAAATTGTCACCTTCATTATACATCCGTATTCACACCTTTACCTGTTCTCTTAATCAAGTCCTATACATATAAGGACAGATAATGGTTTTGAGAGTAAATCAAACTTCATAACCTTGGCCCGATTTAAATCTGAAAATTTGATTGTTATTCTATTATTTTCCTTAATTTTTTTTCTTCTCATAGACTGTATCCACTTATTGCCCTTTTAGAAATTAGAGGTCGGCCAAAAGTTGGTCAATACGGCGGGGGTCGCATTTGTGGCTATCAGCTCATTGGGGATCCACCTCTGTAAAAAGACGGCCTCACAACAAACCGAAACTGGAAAAATAGCCATAATGCTATGTTTGTTTCAGATTGTGCGAACTTGCCATCGATGCCTTTTACGGTCGTGTTTAGACTGTAAGCTTAACCTTTGTGTTAGCTTCTTGATATATTGTCAAACCCCTTTACGTCACCATTTTTTGGGACGCTATCCTGCTTTCTGTCTTTAAACATACCGATTTTATGATAACTGGTTAGGGCAGTGTTTAACGAGTTGTTGAGTCTTAGATAACCCAGGTGGAATATAAAATGGTCTGGGGTGGTTGTTGCGGTATCTGTGCTGTAGCAATGCCGTTGAAAGCACGGTCCCACTACAAATCAGAACTCAATACATCTCCAGCACACACGCAGGCATACACACATAGGGAGATATTAGCACGGTGGCATAAAACAAGTAGTTAGCGCCTGATAAGGCAGCTCCTGCGAATTCCTCAAAATTGTATTGCTTAATGTATATGCTAATTGTATTAATTGTATATCATTGTACTGTAAAGCGCTTTAGAGTGGATTATGTTAGCTAGATAGGGCGTTATATCAAATGTTGTATATTATTAGCAAAAGAGTTCGAATTGGGAGGGAGGTAACCTAGTATGTAAGAATCCTATGCCAGCATCATTTAAAAAAAAACCCAAAAAAAACAAAAAAACAATTACATCTGCGGTTTTTAAAACCAGCTCAGCACAGAACTATAATTTAAATTTACAGGTAGATATTAACATATTGTTAGCCATTAGTACAATTACCTGACATAAAATGGATTTAAGTAATTCGGTATTCTATTGAGTATTGCTCCGTCATACACACTATGTAGAGTTGTGCGTGACACTTTGTATCAGTATTGGAAAACATTGTATGACAATCGCAGTTATCAGTGACTCGACAATCGATTGAGCCAGCGTAGGTGTGTTATCTCCGGGGATCTGTCTGTACAACACATCATCCTGCATGTTGATATGTATATACACATGTTTGTGTATCTATATATGACATAAAAACATGCTTGTGACAAAACGTACAGTATGTAACGTTTTAACGTCATGCGTGCTGTGTGCATTTTATTAACAAAATGGCAATATTTTGAAAGAATTAAAAAAAAAACCAATTAAGTCCTGTGTGTAGTGTTTGCATGTTATCTGCATTATCTTAGTTTATGTCATTGTTCAAAATTAACAGATCATAAAAGAAATATTCTTTTAGTGTTGTACAAGCTGATATCCACGGAACCATATTACATGTCATACTAAATGTTTAAAAAGTTAATTTCGTTTAAGTTTTTTTAACTAAAAAATACTCGTACATTTTACATTCACGGAACAGTAACATTAATGTTGGTAAAAAATGGTAGAACATCTATTATGTCGGAAAAAAGTATTATTTTCGATGGTTGTCACTCCCTTCAGGCGACTAAAATCAATTGAAACACAATCGGGAATTGTATTCCAAATTGAATTCAGTATCACTACAGAGTTGGTTCCTAATAGCTGTAGGGCTGTGAGCTCGACACAGTTTACTATTGAAACAACACTGTCGTGAAATAGGTTTTCTGTTATCATAACAAAATTTGGAGTTGGTAACTTTATTTGGAGTTCGTACAAAGAAATGCAAAATATGATATTATTAAAACTATTCGAAAAATAAAATAAAAAAACAAATGTTACAGCTACATGAAAATATATTACATTCTGCACTGAACATTATATACAATGTGATATGTAGAAGAAAGATTCTAGAATCCAATATATAATCTACGGGAAACGACACAGGGGGACTGGTAATGACATCTGCGTTTAATCAAACTAGTAAACAAATGTACATTGCAGTATCAAAGTGCAGGTTCAATAGCACTTACAAACGTAAATGAAACACATTGACAGACGCGTAAAATTCTATCGACGTGCAACTGCATGTCTGTTGCAACTTTCTCGAGATCCACTCTCAAAGTACAAATCAATGTATCATTCAAATGTATCATATTGAAATAGTTACGCCGAAATCATTTCTCTCTCTTAGCAGTGACTGGCAGCATATATACCATCTCGTGTGTGGACTGACATATTCCATCATATTTAAATTAATGATTTTCGTGTGAAATCGATTTTCAAATACGGACGTGAAAAATATGCAGTTTAAAAAGAGGCATAGTGGAAGTGCTCCATTATTTTCTCATTACCTTAAATTGACTCTGCATGTTCATGGAGATTCAGTCAGAGAGAGAAAACCTTCCCTTAACAACACAAGTCAAAGGTATTTTAAAATATTTTCCCCGTCCATCATAGAGTCACAAATCATCTGACATATCGTATATAAGTAGCTTTGTACTATTTTTCGGTAGATAATGGTTTTTGGGGCAATTCTCGTTCGCCTTTTACTATGAAACGTTAGTTTTAAGTTGTTGGTAGACCAAAATTCTTCAAATAAAAGATAAATGACACAATATTATTATGTTTAGCTTAAGGCAGTTATGACACAGATTATATTTCCATTAATGGCGAGATCTATTAAAAGAATAGTATCGTAGTAGCATGGGAAGAGAATGACAACAACAAAGTTACATTGAAAAACACTTTATCTATAAAACAGCTCCAGTAGGATCGTTTAAAGTCCTTTATTTCCGGTCCAGACATTTGTTTAGGAGCACGGTTGTATATTGGAAATCTTTGTCAAATCTTCATGCAAGCAGGACGATTGTGTGTGCATTTTATCATAACATGCTCAATCGTCTTCATTTAGCATAAATGTTTACTAGATTATAAAAATAACTGTGTAACGAATCTATAACTATCGGCACATCAAATCGTCTGTAGCGACAAACAGACCTAGATAGGGGAGTTTACCGAGCTTTTTCTTACATGACTGTAGCAAGATTTGGCCAGGACGCTTCCCGTTGACCGGGTAACTCAGTCGGTTAGGGCGAATGTATGACTATCTGAAAACCATGATTTGAATCCCGGTTGAGTCCTGCTGAATATTTTTCACCCAGAACACAGTTGTCGATTGTATCTTGTTTATTTTATCTTTTTTTTTTCTCTCATAAATGCGTGGCTGCAGTTTATGTCAATGATGCGGGGTTCCTTAAACATGTACACAGTGTACTACACTACGGCTGAGGTACCCTAGGACGCAACCTCATTATAAGTTATATCGCAAATGTACGTTCAGTACATTAAACGACATCTATCAAACATAATAACTCAGGGGAAAATATTCTTGAAAAATGGCTATAGAGAGAGACTCTCTGGCAGTGCATGAATTGCCTCTACAGGCAAGCTTGGGCACTCAGTCGACGTTGTATCGCGGCGAGAAAACGCATTTGTATGTTACACTACCTTGCACTAGAAGACACATCCCGTTTATTAACTGGCAAAATGTTTCTCATTTCCTCTTCTTTTGTGACGGCTTTTATTACTTTTCTTGTAAAATACTCCGTAAATTTCTGCCGATAAGCTATATTTGTCTTGGAGATAGACAAAGCTCTGGTGTAAAGGATACCGTTTTATGACCCTTTCTATTCCCATCGTACCTTCATCTCTATACGGCTGTCTCTTACGGGAGAGTACGCTTGACTGGGCGTTAGACCCATGGTTATGAACTTATAAGAATAGGGTGAATACTGACGCGATAAACATTGCTTTTGTCAGAACCCAACCTTTAAAACATATCTATACTAGCATTTTATGAAATCTTGTTGAGGAAGTTTTAAGATGGGCATATATATATATATATGAGTCTCAGTCGACGATTAAATGAGTCATAGAGAATCATCTTCCCAAACTTATCTGAATCTAGAATCTGAAGATATCTACCGGGGGTAACTCAGGTAGAGGGGAAATCTAACTTACAAATGGAATCTGGAGATATCTACCGGGGGTAACTCAGGTAGAGGGGAAATCTAACTTACAAATGGAATCTGGAGATATCTACAGGGGGTAACTCTGGTAGAGGGGAAATCTAACTTACAAATGGAATCTGAAGATATCTACAGGGGGTAACTCTGGTAGAGGGGAAATCTAACTTATCAACAGAGAATATCTCATATACAGAGAAGATCTTATCAACAGAGAATATCTCATATACAGAGAAGATCTTATCAACAGAGAATATATCATCTATGGAAAATCTTTCATCTGTAAAGAATGTCCAATATACAGAGAGTATTTTATTTACAAAGAGTATCTCAATTACAGAGTAAATGTTATGCAGAGAGAACATTTTATCTGCAGAGAATGTCTCCTTTACAGAGAATATCATGTCTACAGAACAAATCTAATCAAAAAAATATCTAACATGTATCTACACCAGAATATCTCATTTATAGAGAAAAATCATGTCTATAGAACATACCTTATTCAGAAAACATCTAACATGTACCTTCACAGACCATCTCATTTCGGCACAACAGAGAATACCTCACCCACATGGGTAGTACATCTACGGAGATGTCTCATCTCCAGGGAACATTATCTACAGTGAAAACATCATGCAGAGAGAACATCGCATCTAAAGAAAATAAATCTTTTACAGAGGAAAACTCGTCTCGGGACAATGCCTCACCAGTGTCTTTATGCATTCAGAACTAGCTGTTGACCTTTGCTGTAATATGTGCTATGCCAGTTGAATAAGGTGCAGTATTCAAACTAAATGTAAACATTAATCATTAGTGTTATGTTTGGAAGTTTTATTTTGTATTTTGAATATAGGAGGTTGTTTAGTTTATATATATACAAACAAATCTACACTTTGGGAAAGATTGTTTAAATCGTTATATCAATAAAGGAAAACAAACTATTTTCGAATGTGTTTTCTGTAGCATACCATTAATGTACGTGGACGAATGTTTCGTTTTCCTATGGGCACCAAGAGCAGGTGTCTTCTACTGTGCAATTTGCGTAGAACACTAGACGTCTCTTTAAGATCTGAATTCAAATTGTCAGACGCATATTCACTGGGGACGAGGCCTTAGTAATAAAAACTCTATATAACTTCTCATATACATGTATCAACCTGCACACGTCATGACAAATACCAAGAGTGCAGTAAATACAGGGAATGAAAAGATAATGAAACGTATTTAAACACTACCAAGAAGCATCACAATAACCGTTATGATAACTTTGAAAATCCAATAAAACATTTTGATAAAAACAAAAATAATAAAAAAAATGGTTTAAATAGAAATGTAATTTGCTTTTTCGAACTAGCTGTATACCAAATTAACGTTTGTTATCAACTCAAAGGACAAAATCCGAACTAAACATTATCAAAAATTTAAAAAACAAACAGCAACAAGAGGATCTCATTATGCATCAAGATAAAAGACATACATGTGACACCCGTCATGATATACCTATGAACTCTAGGACAGTGTGCACGTGTCGACTTAGTTTATTGTATCAAATAACTAAAGCGAAGTTACTTCCCCTAACCTTTTCAAAGGCAAAGACCATATAAGATACATGCTACCTGAAACTTTATTTAAAGTCGCATACATGTAAACAAAGAACGTTAGCTCTTGAGAGCTATTATTATGACAAACATGTAAAATAACAAAAACACATTATATTACAAGTAAAAGAAGAAAATCTCATAAATTAATAAAAAGTAATACTAATTATCACAGAAAAAGAAAGTATCATATCCCAGGTTTCTGAGTGATTAGGAGTCCCCTACCTACAAAGTCCCCCGGGATAGGACACTTTTGATACAAAAAATTTATAAAAATAGTATTAATATAAAAAGTAATAAATGTGATCACAAATAAGTACACACAAATGCCAAGTACACTTTAAAATCAAGTCTGCAACAGAATAAAAAATATTTCCAGTTATATAAACTGATTGCCGACATATTTGATTTCCGGTGTTCCTCTGACGATTATTTCGAAATAGAAGCTGTACGATTATTATATATTGATTTTGTCATCGGGGCATTTTTCATTATTAAATGCTCACTCGACAACTAAAGTTTATGCCAATACAACATTGTTATTTCGAAATGAAACGAGATAGAGGCAACTCTTTTAGAGCACTATTTGGACGATGTTTCTCGATATGTTCTGAGGCTGACTTTACTGACTCGACACATTGCGGCGTAGTAATTTGTTCTCAGCGTGTTAGAGTCGAGACAACGGTTATTTGCACTCTTTGCTTGACAAAGGAAACTAACGTTTTCAAAATCTCGCAAAATCCTTTTTTATACTGTTTGAATTCAAAACCAACTTAGTTGTTATTATGCATATTCAACTGATGAATCTAATTCTGAATTCTTTGTTTGTGTGAATTGATACCAAAATATGGATAATAAGTTTAATATATGAGACTTCTTTAAACAGAATCCTTGCACATTTAAGCTATCGTTGCAAATAACGGAATCCTTTTGACAATCATTTTAAGTGATTTATATAGTCACTTGAAATAATCAATACTGCCAGAGAAAGTAATAAATAAAGTCAATTACAGTAATTAATAGAGCCATTTCAAGTAATTAATAAAGGTGTTTAAAATAATTAATATAGTCATTTAAAATGATTAGTAAAGTCATTTAAAATAATTAATATAGTGATTTAAAATAATTAATATAGTGATTTAAAATAATTAATATCGTCATCTGAAATAATTAATATCGTCATTTAAAATAATTAAGTGAGTCCCTGGATAAAATAAATATACTAGCTTAAAGTAATCAAAATAGACAATAAAATGTCAAAATATGTATGCAGTTTCTTAAAATAATTGATATAGTCACCTAAATGTAATAAAATTAAAACTTAATTCAGATTGATGCATATGATGGAATAAATTTAATTAAAACAAATAGGCTCTATGCATTTCATTTTCTGTCCGACATATTGTGCCTTTCATTTAAATTTGATGGCCTAACAAAACAACATATTGTTTTTGTTTTCTCTAATGTTTATTAACTGTTGCAGTCTTTCATTACTTAACTGAAGTAGTTTTATATTCTGACCAGGCATATGTTTCAAATGGATGCATATTGCTAAGCCTTTGTGATCATACAGAATGCGAGGAAGTCCGAATGATATATTAACTATAGGGAGTGCTTTGCCACCATTAAGTGCACAGTTGGGAGCTCTCTATGTTGTTCAATAAGTTCTTTAGATAATATTCGTGATGGATAAGTTTTAACGAGAATGCTTCTAAAAGGTTTGATGATGGTAATAAATCAGCCATTGCTTCTACATTGAACTATTTGAAACAGCTGGCATGAGCTTTTCTATAGTGTCAACCCTGAATCAATAAACCCAATAATATGTACAGACAAGCGGTAGTTACTCTTAAAACCAGGGGTACATGACAATTGTTTTAAGCCATTTGTTTATTTCGCAGGAATTTGTTCGATACGCAGCAAATAGGTTAAAACAATGGAATAGGGGAAAAGATCTTGCAGAAGTGCGAACTGATTCAGGAACAGTACGGGATGATTAGGTGAATGTATGAAAACGACAGAAAAAGTACAAATGTACTTAAGTCAGCTGTCTTTTCAAAACGTTTATATATGTCACCTGTTAACAGAGAGCAGAAATAAACTTGGTGGGATTTTAGAGTAGTTTGAGTAAGTTGGATATTTTAGCTATCAGAGACATGAAAGCTAATGAACATGGCAAATGCGTATTTCCGGAGAAGTAGATTAAATATGTGTTACGCATGCGCGGTATGGTTGGCATTCCGGTTGGTATGGATCATGGACTACCGTTAATGTACCATTCGTTGGGACAGGAAAAGGACATTTGTCTTCATAATACCGTAAGATGCATTTAGAAAAATGCTTGCGTTAACAGGGCACTCACTTTAAACCATAGATGCAGAGTGTGCAGTGTTCGTCTCACCGCTTTCCTTAATCAATGAAACCTTCCAAAAGAGTGAAGTATGCGTATTTGCATCTTTAAGGTTTTATTACGCTAATCTCTTTTAATTAAAGTCGAAGTGGCATATATGCATTTGTCTAAGAAAACACTGCTTTGAACTGGAATTTAACGTGTCTTAAATTACTCATTACACTATAGGAACACACCATAAAAGTCGCAAGTGTGTATTTAGTCTCACTCCCAAATGAACTGTATGCACGAAGATTTGATGGAATCCACATTCTCAGGAGCACTCTATTTTTATTATGATATACATTTTTTCTAACAAACACCCAACAAACACGCTAAACTTCGACGCACAATTAACGACAAAGTCAATCGTACGGAAATAAATTACACAGGAATAAAATTATAGCTTAAACAAACTCTCTTTGAAAACAATTTATTCTTAAACTTAAAAAAAGGAATCGATTTGTCATAAAATTACTCACACTATCGAAGTGGCAAACTTCTATAATACACTTCATCAGGGATAATTTACAAACACAAGACGTGCACAACAAAATGAGATTTAATTTGTATTTTTGTTTCGTATTTCTTTATCACTTTGCAAATTAGTTTTATTTGAAATGCAACTGTGTAAATACAATCCTTCAATTAAATGCCCATGTTACTAGCCTGCACGTGAAGATCGAGATTGTGCATGTTATTTTGAGAAATCCAAGCTTCCAATCAAGCGCCGACGTGACGAAGAACAATGATGGCTGCCAATTTGACAGCGGTTATCGTCGAAGAGATCAGTGTTTTAATGAGAAGCACACAGAGTCGTGTCCTAGCAAAGCGACTAGCGTATTAAAGCTCCTTAATGAACGAGACATTTTAGGGGATTTTTCCATTTAGGGATTTAGAAAGTCAATCTGAAGTGAGCTTTGGAGAAGTCATTGATTCACACAGGAAATCAAGGCGGAGCGGCGGGAGACATTTCTGTGTTGTCAAGGATTCTCCGGAAACAGAAAAAGGGGAAAAAGCTGTCTATATGAGTAATGGGCATTAGCGCGCTCTCACGTGAAATCAGCCATAGCAAATGAGTAGCTTAGGTAACGTTATAAGAATGACATATATGAAAAGGAAGGGACAAGTTTATGTTACTTAATCGATTTTCCCCAACAGTTATACGATTGGTTTCATTATATGATGCATTCACAGACAGATGGTAACAGTGTGTTTATTACAATAGTGAGTGGAGAAAAGATATAATCTGAGATATTTATTTTCAATCATAAATATTTTGTCGACAAGACTTCTGTTAAACGTAAGGTATGCGTACTTTTCGAAAGGATGTGGTATCCATCTTTCATTCGGGTTTGCAGATATTAATTAATTTCTATTAATTTTTAACGAGTCCTCTTTTATCTTTTGAGAAAAGGGCTATTGAACTTTCGCCAAAAAAATATACTGAATGTTTATACGTTTCAAATTTATTTTATCAAAACTAAAAAGGTAAATGTAATAAAATTTCCAATAGGTGCAAATTGTCAATTTGATAACAAATAGATTGAACAGATAATCTGTATTGTTCCTTCTCACAAAGTGACATTACACATGTCAAAAATGAAAGTGTTGGATTAATAACCTATATAACAGCTTTTTAAAGTGATTATCTGTTTGGGGTTATGAGCTGAGGCAAAGCAAATTCTGAGACGTATTGATGTCGGTGACACTACAGGCAGAGTTGTCTGGCGAGTGACAAAGGGATGATGGCACTTGCTTCTGTAAGTATATTAAGAAAAGACGCCAGACATATAAACATTAACAGATTTTTACGTTACAGCTCCCCAATGCCAGGATAAACACCTCTAGAATTTTGATTTTACAACAGTACACGTTACACACGGAAACATACAGGCGTTTGTTAACTCGTGACGTAGAAACCTGCATCGGATTCAACATTACCGAAGATTCCAAGGAAAAATTAAATCCCATGATGCTCCACTGGGAGCCATCTTCTCTTTCCTCCCACTGTAATGTAGTTTATGTACGTGACAAACGCACGACTGACCCCCGTCCGCCGTCTAGCTGCATCATCACAAAACAACATGCATTTAACTCATTAATCCTATGCGGGCTAAGTCTTTGATGCCTATTCGATGCGTCTTCCGCGTTCATCCGTATTCCGTCGTCTATTTTAAGATAATCTGTTTAACGAATAACCATATTTCAATTACACTGACAATCCTGTCTAAAGAAAAGCAATGTGGCAGAAGAAAGTGAGTACAGTTTTTGAAACCACAAAGATTACGGATGTCAGTTCGAATTCCGTCGAAAACTATTTCTTACATTTCAGACAATGGCGTCATAGGGAAGAGATACACGGACATCAATCACTCAATAGTTATCTCGTTTCCTGGAGTAACTGAATTAAAACATTTGTCTGAGCATGTCCATGTGCTGCCGTGACGTCCACTATTTACATAATAATTGTATCAGCTTTGACGCAAATTGATAAGGAAATAGTAAATCCGTCTGGCTTTTTCTTTTTCTGTCATGGAAACATCGTTCCAATTTGTCATGAAATCCGTTGAAGTTGTCAGTTTCCTTTGATAATTTGACTGGTTGCGGACACAGTTCGCAGTACCAATCAGAAAACGTGATGTTACCGTAATCAACAGGTTAACCAAAATCATTAAAAGAATATTTCAATTAAAGAAAAGTCTCTAAAACACCAAAATGTGCTAAAAGTTCAATGAGTGGGACTAGAAAAGCATGAACATAACGTATGATACATACATTATTGAATGACACATGATGGCAATCAGAAAAATCACAAGTAAAATAAAATAATGAAGTAGAAAAATAACGATAATATCTCATTTTTGTACTGTTATGCTTCAGTGACTGTTGATTCTCATTACTTTAAAGATAGGTTCACCATTCTTTCCATATATAGTTGTAAACGCAATACCTTTCAGGCAGGGTTGCCATGCAAATGAAACACGACACTTTAATGTACGAATTCAACGGATATTTTGTCTCGATAAAAGCCCTGCAAACAAAAAATAGAAGGATCGAAGTTGTCTTCACATAGCCACACTAAATTACATCGACTCACATCAATGACATCACGAATGGTAACAATATACGTTTATTCCGTCTTTTCGTATTGCAGAGTTATCTTCTCTTGTGAGCAGGTATTGATTGTTACGTCATCGGTTTGTGAGAGTAACGTCATCAATTTTTGAGAAAACGACGTAATTTTCTC
>JAUMHH010199201.1:0-19781 GCA_032359455.1 Chlamys rubida | reverse complement strand
AGGTGTTTGACGATTTTGCGATGTGTATTCGCAAAATATATGTCTGTATTTATGGAGAAAAGTTTTAGATTTTTCTTTTTGGTGTTAGAACAGCTCTTAAATTAGGGTTCGAGTTGTCCATGTAAGAACGTTTGGTATAGTTTTTGTTTCTTTGTGAGAAAGATCTCAATTTGAAAGACGAATTGTTTATGTGTTGCTAAGCACCCCGCTGGTCGCATTATACTAACAAAAGGTGAAATAGTTACCCTAAATGCTGAGCGGTAAGCAGGGAATAACAACATTAACATTGGACGTTCATTGAATATGACATTGCAGCAGAGAATTCTGTAAGTATGAGATGCGTTCTTTAACTATAATATCCCGGAGACTCCATTTTGCTGGGTTGACTTCTTTTGACTGTTGCTGTTATTCATCAGAATTAGCCTTTAAACCTCGAACATTCCATTGAATGATTGTATTATCTATTTTTGTTTGTAAAAAGAGTACAGATTATACTTAACACTCTCTTCGTAGGGACAACTCCTGAATTGGCAGATGGGGCAGCATTCATTGCATCGTGATATTGGTCATCAATAATATAATATTGAAACGGTTGATTTTTCAAAGGATCGATTCATCGGTCACCATATAACGAACATAATTGTATACTAGAAAATGTTGATAACAATTTGACGGGCTTTTCACAGAAGTCTAAATATAGAAAACAAAGGGAGATAACTCGCATTAAGATTTCTTTCAGTTAGCTCATTTTGTACAGGAGACTGCACATTGTACTATATATCCACATTAAACTTTGACCCTTATATCATAATACATTGTATATGTTTACCTTATCGGAGCTCGTGCGTCCATAAGTACCATTTTGGTTAATATTGGCTTAGTAGAATAGGAGAAGATCGATAAAGACTATACTCATCATGTAACGTATCCACACTCTCTACCCTATGAATACACCGAAAGGTAACACTTTTGGTAAAACAATATGACATAAAAAGTGTCCCCTTGCTTATATCTTCATCATATCCAAAGATCAACTTTGTGATTAAAATCGTTAACGGCCTATATTGGTATAGGCTGTTAACCAATCAGAGCTCGTAGCGGTAATGTTGGAATTTTAACAGCTGCAAAAATTAACATAATTTCGTTAGGGCCCCTAGAATTTTTTACACAAAAAAGCACATTTGAACTTTGACACCATACCGAAAACCGGAAGTTGACATTTTTTGTTAAAACAATATGACAAAAATGTTGCCATTGCTTATCTCTATATGATATCCAAAAATCAACCTCGTGCTTGATAACGTTAATGAAATGTATTGGTATAGGCTGTTAACAAATCAGAGTTCGTGGTGGCCATCTTAGAATACTTATTGCTCCAAAAAGTAACATAAGTTGGTAATACCTGTACCAATTGTGGTTAATATTGCAATGGCAGAATTGGAGAAGAAGATCGTTGAAGTTCGTAAACAATGTTGTTGGCTTTTCAAAAAGATCATAGTCAATAATGCACACGTCATATGACGTTAACGGGAAATGTTTCAGAAACAATAAATATATATCAAATTGATCGGATGACCATTTACAATCGGTTACAAATTTTGTTTCAAAACAAGTAAAAACGAAACACTTATAAATAGGTGACCTTTGACCAAAAGGCGAGAATTTAAACTTGATCTTTTTCCTCATCACATGGTAGAGACGAAATTAAGCCCCGACCACACTCTATCGATATATTAAAATATAAATACAGTACGACTTATAGTTAAGGAGATATGATTGATTAAAAACAAGTTAAAAAAATCACTTTATAGGTCATGGCGGCTATATTAAATTTGTGATCAACTTGAAAAGTTTGCCATGACATCTCCAAACTATTACCTATAACCTGGCAAAATATCATGTACATACCTATTACCATTTAGATTGAAAGTTGGTCTCGGGAATTAAACTATACCAAATGCGCCGCGATTCATTTTAGAAACTATACGTGACATTTTAAATGGACATTTAAGATATTTGTTGAAGACGAATAGACGAAATACCGATTACAATAGACACTCTTAGACACATCTAAGATGTATATTTTACTGGAGATAAAATCTAAATAGCATGTGAATTAAAATTATATATCTGATAACACCGAATACAAAGCATTATAACAGCAATACAGTATACAACATTGAACATTATCCAGAGTGTGACAAATCGATGTTTTCGAAGCATTATCTCCATAAGCAAACTGTATGGCATTTCCCATTAGCTTTATTAGCAGCAAGACTATAGAATATACAATAAAGTATCCTCGCTTGATGTTAATGTGACGTGACTTGTCTTTATCGTCATTTTGGAACATGACGTATGAGGTAAGTTGCACGATTCTCATGACGGTCAGACTAATACGTTTTATTTGGAGATTATTATAAACACAAGAATAATCAAAGATGATGAAGTTAAACAAAATTATCTACAATAAATCCTACCTATGATTTTACTTGTTACATATTTTGTGAATTTGTGTATTTGGTTGAACGTTCTTTCTTCGGAGCACGAATATGCCTTCTGGTTCCCTCTACATGCCGCAAAAGGCGACTTGTGTTGGCCCCCCTTTAAAATTGGGAGCTTTCGTCTGTGTCTTCTGCTGAAACAATAATTGATCTGCTGCCCCCATTTCAACATGAAGGATTTTCATATTTTCTCTCTATTTCATGAACATTCTTTTTGTTTCCAAGTGCCCTGTTTGACAATATCCCCAGGCAAGGACATACAAAATACAGAAACAGACGGTAGTTTTTATATACCTGCTTAACGTTTAGCATGTAGGGTTACCGCAATAACTGGTTTACCTGTTGTCAGTATATCGTGACCGGGTGGATTACTGTGATCGGTGCCTTCAGCATGCCGTCTTTAGAGTGCTACGATGTACGTCAGCACATTATTCCGGACCAAAATAGGGACCAAATAAACGATAACACGTTGTGCAACACAGCAGGTCTTTTATTGGGCTTTTTTAATTATCTTGCTTTTTATGCTCTACACTTGTTCGCGATATTTAAATTCGACAAATTATGTAAATTTAATTTTCATATTTTTTGCGATGGACATAATCGAGTTCACAGCTGACACAAAAATAAACTTAAATATTTCTCCTGTTATCTCCAAACGTGTTGTTTTCCTGTTATATTCGATACCAAATAGCTTTTTTATTTTCCGATCTAAAGCAAACATCTTATAACAAGTCTGTGCAGTGATGACTACAATTTGAAAATGATTAGCTGTTCTTTCCAATGATATTAAATCATCCTCCCTTGTTGAAGAAGCTTAAACACGAAAGCTGATTTGCTACACAGAAACATGTTACAATAATTATCAGAATTGCTTGATATATGTACAATGTTGAACGAGGCCCTTTTAATCAGTAGAAGCTACAATAACGCAAGTTCTGCTGTGTGATAGCCGATTGGATATTTGTGTTCTTTTATGCGCCTTCTATATAAAATGACACTGCTTTAATTTGTAGGTGCTGAGCACCTACGTACGGCCATGGATTCGTCACGTTTTATGACGGATTGGGTTGCTTTGTTGTTTTAATGTACTGACGTTAATCTCTATTTTGTTCTTGTTGACGTGGATTAAACTACTGTTTAACAGTAAAGGTTATTAGAAGAACGCACCTCCGTGTGTGTGTGTATAAGGTATACATGTGTGCTGGAAGTGGTATTGTAGTATTTTAGCTTACTAAAGACAGCGCGTATCCAATACCTACTATGGAATGCTACCTCACTGAAACACCACGCCGAGCCTTAGTTATTCACTCGTTCGTCATAGGGATGATTAAAAAAATGACGATATTACATTTTATGATATATAAGAATATATGTTTCTTGTGAACGTTTCCACATATATGGTATTCGTTCAACTGGCTTTGAGTTCAAAGTGCCTGCCCATGGTGTTCATAGACAGAACTGATGTTCAAATGGCTACCAATTAATATAACTTGACACTATTTTTGTATATATCAGTATCATCGTAGATTATTGTCCGTCGTTAGACGGCAGTGATATTATAAACTACTTGTGATATTGTGTCCAAAAATAAGCTTATATCACCAAACGGTAATTGAACTGCAGAATCGAGAGTGCCATATCAGATTTGATTGTGGACCTAGCGTATGGTGAAATATCATATACATTGGATAATCCTACGAATTACCATTGCGATCAAAATGGTGTCTTCCAAAAAATTGCCGCCTAACCATGTTTTCACAATGAATTGGAGCCGTCCGGCTCAATATTATATGGCAACAGAACTGTTGTAATTCTAATGCAATGGAACATTCAGGGATTGACCGAAACTTTTATAAGGAATACCCTAGTAATACAAAGAAATACTTAGACTGGCTTTAGATAATTTTAACGCTAAATTAACAATTTAATGTAAATATATTTGCGATCAGGACTAATATTATCATTGTCAGTCTTTTTAGTTTTGTAGAGGTATATTCTTTGCCAATAGCATATACGAGTTGTTTCATAATGTTGCGGACAGTAATTTCCTGCAGGAAGTCCAAGATAACCCTTCCTATGTTAATACGTTCTTATTCGATTGTGTTATCCTGTTTCAGCTTATTACTCTGTTTGAAACCAAGATGCCGTTTGTTTTACATTTATTTAGTTCGCACTTAGGTACGATTGTACAGACGATCATTGCCTTCGGTGATAACACAGGTAGTGACTGCTACACGGCTACCAGTCTGTCTAATCACAACTGTTTATAATGAATGCAAACAATAAATGAGCGCACTTCCCGATATGCGTTTGTAGAGCCAACGTGCTCGCTTAGAAATGTGAGTTCTCGTGTTCAAACGGGTAAAGCAACTTATTAACGCTTTTATTGGAAATATCATGATGCCATGATGCCATGGCTTCAATTTCGCTGACATATATTGTATAATGCGGACTGTCTATATTTATTTTCCGTTTTTAAAAGAACCTGTGTTTTATTGTAGATTATATTTGTTTCAATGGGAAACAAAAAAGGGATTCGGACTATATTCATAAAATGGGACGAATATTAACAAAACTAAATCCAACACCTCGTCCTCTTCAAAACTCTAAATATGATTGGTAACGTTTTGACCATAAATCAACACTAGAACACTGATATGTCAGGAAGAGTCTCATTTTTGTGCCAGATCGTACTCCTTCCAACGAACGTATTTAGAAACGGTGACCTTCTGCACATCTGCCTATTACAATGTTCCACCATTCTATCATAACATTTTCAAAAGATTAAGTTTTGTTTGATTTCGAGATAAGGACATGCCCCAGGGTCTAAATTTGGTAAGTGTCTTTGACCTTAAGATCTTTGGAGCCTCTATTGCACAGCCACATGTCAACATTTTTCACCACGTCACATTTTAATAAGATTTGTCGTTAATTATGTGATAATCCCGGGAACGAAAGTGTGAGCGGGCAGACAACTAAAGGGCACTCACATTGCCGACGCGGGGCCGTAAAATATGATTTGACAATTTTAGTTCTTTCTTGGTATGCGATGCCATTTCAAGCATTATGCTGACATAACTCCAGAACTATAATTCTTGGGACATTGCATGTCGTGACTTTAAAATACTATCACCAGTGTCAAAAATAGCGTTTACTAGACTCCTACAGTCTACTGTGGGCGTATAACACGACACAAGGTAACGTCGTTAACATCTTTCAGCTGGATAACAGAGCCCAGCACAATAGGCATTAAGTATTGATGTATTGCATTCGATTTCAAACGGAATTCAATCAATTCCTTTATTATTAGAAAATGTCTTTTAACAGTCCTTAGTGAGGTTTTATATTGACAAATGTCTTTTGTCTGTCCCAGCTGTAGTGTTGGTACGGGCATGTCTTTGTGTTATCTGAATTTCACAATATGATTGATGGAAACAAATGAATCCAATATCCGAGTATTAGAGCTAGGCTGATGAAGTTAGCTCGTCGGGTTTCAGGACTGGAATAAGTCGTCGCATCAACAGTCTCCTACACAGAACACAGCCATGGTAAACCAGCCACCATTGATTCTGCCCGTGAAACATGACACATAATTGAAAGTCGGGATGAATCTAAATGTATGCTATCAATGTGTATCAGTAGAGTTTTTTTTACCAACAATTATACATTTCAATAATGTCTTTGAGCATACAATGCTGTCACAAGGGGATGCCAGACGATGCTGATCATTTCCTTATTGGTAGAGTTCAGACAGGAAGATTGAACACCGAGCCTTTAACATGCAATCTTATACAAGCATGTTGTTACACGTGTTGTACAACAAACGTTGACCCAAACGACAGGTACTTTTTATCACTGTCTTGTCTCCGTATATATGCAGCTTAGACACGGACGGAACGTCTGCAAATGTAATTGAGAACCTCTTTGAACTTTGGTCAAAATAGGATTATCGATAAAATTGAGCAGGCATAAGTCGCAGGATCAGAGACAGCATGTCTGTCACCTACTACACGAGGAGAAAGATACGTTAACCTATGTATGCGTGTCTCCTCGGCTCCTATTGTCTGTATTGGCTGGGAGCATTTAGTTCATATTTCGTCTGTGTGTATCGATGTTTTATATACATTTGTTTTTTTTAATTTGTTTACACTGGTTTTGATTGGACAGCACTCGAACGAAAATACCAACCGCAAATATTGTCTTATAGGGCAGAAACAGCAAGAACCAGTTCTCGTGAAAAGTTGTTGCAAAACGAGTGATCAAATATTTTGTTTCAAATGTACATTTACATATAACAGAAACAAAACAACCAGAAAGATGAAATTCGACATTTGTGGTAGTTTTGAACGTTATTATAATAATTGAAATATATCTTTTAAAAACCTTTCATGATAGGCAGCAACATAAGTCCATTCTAATATAGTATGCAATATGTGTGAACGGGCATAATAAACTACATGTATGCTGGACAGGAACTGTTAAGAATATCTCAACACGAATTTTTTTAACAATATTACCTCTATATGTCACGTTACAATTTATGTGGTTCCGGACATGTTGGAATATCAGGTAATGAAAAGGCAGATAGAATCACGAAAACAGTAGTTTTGCTACCACCTGTTGATTTTAAACTTCTTTTTACTGATTTTAAACAACTTATAACAAAATTTATAAGATCACAGCGGCAAAATAATTGGAATCAATGCGTAGATAATACATTACATTCTATTAAACCTGAAATCGGTGAATGGCATCCTACCTACAGAAAGAGGCGCCAGACGAGGTTCTCACTTAAAACATTACCCATATCTATTCATTCAAACATAACGACAGAATTTAATGCATAGCGTGTCAAGAACCATTTACAGTAAAACACGTTTTGTTAGATTGAGTCGACCATCAGTCAACTCGAGAAAATGTATATAATAAGGTTACATGTCTTGCACCTTTTTTCGAAAATATGATTGTCTCTCAAATTTTAAACTATCTAAAAGCATTTTTTTTGTAAAAACATCTGTTGGCTCTAATGACATCGCCCGTGGTGTGATCTCGCCCGTGGTGATGGGCCGTTAAGCATGTAACAATGACAATAATAAAATTGAAATAATCAGCATCATCATGAAAATGAAAATATGCGCAATTTTGTTATATGGCCACTATTCAAAACATACAAGATTTCACTATGGTTTTTGCCCTACCTAGAACGAAAAAAACATAAAGCGTCCATAAACGAGATGTTATCAACAGCCATTAGTTTTCCTACAGTGACTGATTTCGCATTCGTAAATGACTCGTAGATAATATATATGAACTGTTTAGACAGTCGTTTTGAAGAGTTGGGAATGTATGCAAGTACGTTTGTTTGTGTGCTAGAGGCGGTATGTTTGTGTTTGTGTATTTGCCTACTCGCGATGACGGTACTGATGCTGACTTTATAGTGCTACCTCAGTGGAATACTAAGCCGCAGGAGTCCAGCATAGTATTCAATCTATTCATATGGTGAGAGAGCTTATTACCTTATGATAGATACTTGTTAATATTACGGTAAAATAATACCGCATTTTAAATACACAAGGACAAAATGCGATATAAAAAAGGAAAATGCAGGAACCAAGATAACGCAGAAACTGGAGGCGAAATCAGCTGTTCCACAATAATTATACAGTATGTGCAAACATACACGTATGCTTTCTGAAATATCTTTATCAAACTCTTTCTAGTTCTCTCCCGTCCTCCATTCCAGCCCAAAAGGATATGTTTAATGAAGTTTTAACAATATTAAATTAATCATGACACTCGTAAGCTTTCTGCATTACAATAGCTTTTGATTGTGTAATGTGACCTGAACATTTCGTTAAATGCATTAATCATCCATGGAATAGAAGCATATTTATTTATATGTGTTGGTTGTAACGTCTTACAATAACGATGGGCATACACGGGTGCATCGGGAAACACCGTGGGAGAGAAAGTCTAGGAAAGTGATAATGCATTTATATGGATATGTATATAGTTTAATGTACAACTGATGGGAATTATACGAAAGTGAGAAAGAAAAGATTAAGAACTTAAGTGTTGCAATAGGGTCCAGCATAACATTTTATATTTCTTCCGTGTTCCGTAAACTTTCCCCCCCCCCCCCCCCCCGATTTTGCAGGAGGTGGCAAGATATATATCCCAGGTTTTGCAGGTCAGTTCTGTTTTTGCAATCGATCAAGCTGAAGACATAGCAGAAAATTACCGATTACGTAGCGGGCAGGGGTAAGTGTCGACCCATATGCAATCATGCAGCTGAGTAAGAAGACCAATTATTCCATCGAGGGGTAGACAGCGCCGAACATCGAATATATAACACCTACACAAAACACAATGAAAGTAAATACAGCAGTGAAAACAAAGGGGACTCACAAGTAGAGATAAATAAATTGTGAAAAAATGTGACAATATCAAATAAGCCATCTAGCAAAACGCTAGTAGCTATAATAGAATCCAATGTAGCGAGTAAACTATCGCTTTTAGCCGCAATAATACGTAGTCATGTGGTTGGTAAACAATTTGTAAGTTATTAATTTATATTTTTTAAGGCTTGGCCATCATTAATAATGTTAAGGACAACATAAGTTGTTGACATTTTTCAGTTGTGTTCCCCTGACCTAATGTTTAATCATTACATTATTCATATATCTCGTACACGTGTTGTTTGAGATGGATGTACACATTGTGGTAACATCTGATGATTTCGCCTTACAGACACTCATTCCCGACAGCGAATATGTGGCGCAGGCAATGTCATTACGCATTTAGTTTTGGGTGTTATTATAATGAAATATAAAAATTGATATATATATAGCAATCCCCTAGGTATGTCTGTGCATGTAAATAACGCAACATGTACATCAATTAGTCTGCATGTGTCGTTCCCTGCCGTATGTTTCGTAACAGCACAGCCAGTAGGTCGCAAATCCCATTTTCGTTAATGGTCTTAAAGTCGTTTATTCATATTACATATATACGTAAGTGCACATGAGTCAGACATGACTTCGTATTTAAAAGGATGTTTTATTAATGCGTGACCAAAGGATGTTTTACATAAGAATACTTTACCGTAAAATGTTGACCAATATTTCTCAAAACAAATACACAAACAATCAAAATAATGCATATATCATATATATTAATGTTAGAAAAATCAGTTAATACTGGCCCAATGTGGTAAAATCCTAATTACAGGACTGTGTGGATTGCTTTTCTTTGTTCCATCGGCATGGTATTCAGTGGAGTAGCACTCTAAAGTCGGCATCGGATCTGCACTATTGCAAAGAGGCAAATGCACTATCTTACCAGCACCGACAGTCATACACGCATATAATTCGCATAAAGAGGCACGTATTTTAATGACCGAAGCTATTAATAGGACGCTTAACCAAGTAGTTGACACAAAAGCAAATATTTTATCTTGCAGGGGGCTCCCATATTTGTTATCACCTATTTTTATAATGCTTTAAAAACAATGATACATTTGTTACAGTCAAAAGTACAAAAACATTTGACAGAAACACATCGTTTATAGCATAAAAATGAAAAAAGAAACATTTACCAAAACTGTAGAAACAGCATAAACGCGCGCGAAAAAGGAAAGACAATCCGATGATTAGGCAGGTTATGTATTTCTTGCAACAACTGCGATATGCTCACTTTTATGCAAGGATGCCTGATATGCTACTGCCAGGAAAAGGAAAATAAATATAATTAAAGTCGTCATATTAATCACTTTTTGGTAGCAACTAAATCATTAGTGTCGTATAGTAGTTCATCAAACGCCTGATATACTGATCGGGGTAAGGAATGATGAACGATAACATTGCTTGTGTATCTGTTGTCTATTATTTTTCTGACACATTAATGTAGAACCAACTATTGTACAAACATGGATGACAAATTGTGTTTAGATAATAATCTCATTGTACTTGATATATGGGTTAGATCAGTATCGCAGATCCACAGATGACTTTATAATGAACATTCCTCTATCATGTTATTTGCCTGTAAAGATGATTGATTTGATATGAAATGATGCTTTTTACCGCCTCATCAACACATTTGTGGAATTCATTGGGAAAACTGTAGAAAAAGGTTTTGCTAAACAAGCAAACACATTGGGAAAACTATTTTGTTTGTTGATTTACACATATACCTAAGTATTAACTGGATTAAATGACATTTTTGAAATCATTTCCACACGTGTACAACGTTTTAATGTAGTTAATGGCCTTAAACAAGCGGCAAGACTGATAGCAATCATATAACCAAATCCAGTTGCTGCAAACCAAAATATGGACCAAAACCATGTCTCTTACACAGAGTAATCACCGCAGGGAAACACTAAGACTACTGCTTCATTCAATAAAGCTTGGAGAACATAATCCTGTTTTCAAAGATAATAACATTTATTAAAGTAAAGCTGACTGCTCATGCGCGTTCATCTTCAGAATGCATCAGTCAAAATACGTGAAATATCACTCGTCCGACTATTTAAAGGCGGAAGTTATTAATAGCTCTGTTATTGACTTACCTATCTGTAAATACAGTTAGGTAATGGTTTCCATGTTATTTTGCCTGCAGTTGTGAATATCAATTCACAAAATGTCTTTTCCACATAAATAGGTTTATAATACATATTAATGGTATTTTCTTGAAACTGTCAAATCAAATAATGGTTGCTTCTAAAGTGAAACTTTCTTAAAGACTTTGAGATAAAAGTTCATAATCTTTCCCTCGCCTGCTTTATTTCGCAAATCATGTATAAATTGTGAAGTTATATGAGCACAAAACCTCGAACCAAAAACAAAAATCCAAATCAATCTATCGTTGCATAACGTTATGCTGAATTTGATCAAATTACAGGAAAACATAAATTACAAAAACAAAAAAAAAATAACAAAGTTAGGCGAAACCACAATTTAAATTAAAGCCGAAGAAACGACGGCAAAAAAAGTGTGAAAACAAGCATATTCAAAAGCTTTAGGAAGGACATCCAAAATCTGTCTCAATTACCAAAAGACACATTTGATATGCCAATGTTGTACATCAGAGGCAAATTAAAGTGGAAACAAAGCTCTGTATCCGAATCAATATAGAAAATTGTAAGTAGTGTATTGCTGCTTCGTAAACACTGACGTGTGCAACATTATATATGTTCTCTTGACGCTAATTTGTGGTGTTGACACAGTTACAATGTCATGCGAAAGTGATTATTGATTTCAAATAATGAGAATGCAGCTGCTCAAGACATGAAAAGTTACCCTTCTGATGCAATAACCGAGATTCTTTGACAGGTTTTTTAAAGAAAAGTTGCTGTTTTAGTTTTTAATTTTTGTTTCTTCAAATTAATTCACCACAATACTGTCGAGAGCTAACACGCATGTATTTCATGCGTACATTTGATGTTGAAAATCCCAAGCCGACAAAGTTTGGTTTGGTTTAGTATTCTTTAACGTCCTATAAACAGCTATGGTCATTTAAGGACGGCCTTCCCTGTGTGTAAGATGCATGCGTGTAGTGTATGCGTGTGTGCTTTGGGAGGCTGCGATATGTTCGTGTTTGTCTCCTTGTTATAGCGAGGAACTGATGCCGACTTTATAGCGCTACCTCCGTGAAAAATACTGCCGAGGCAGGACACCCTAAATTGGTCACATTATACTGACAACGGGCGAACCAGTCGTCCCACTCCTAAATTGCTGAGTATTAAGTAGGAGTAAAAACTACCATTTTTACAGACTCTGGTATGTCTCGGCCAGGGGACAGAACCCAAAGCCTTCCTCAAAGCGGCGAACGCTCAACTAAAGTGAGACTTTGGAAGAAGAAAGTTGCTTAGAAAGAAGAGAAAAGATCAGATACCAAATTTAGTCGTCTCTTACGATCATGCAATGGGGACAGCAGGTACAATTCTTACGCCCTACCTGCAGGGACCTTCATGCGTGGTTTAGTTTGGTTTATAGAGTTAAATGTCTTATTAACAACTAAGGTCATTAAAGGACTTATTTCTATGGGTGTAATATACGCATGCTTGTGGGTACAATTTATGTGTGCAGGAGGCAGGGTATGTTAGTGTAAATGCCTCCTTATGATAGCGCGGATCTGATGGCCATTTTATAGTGTTATCTCACTGAAACACCATCTTAAAGGCACCTATCACAGCATTCCGCCTGATCACATTATATTGAACTTGTTGTTACCACGCAAAGAAATTCGGAATTTGAATCTGATATTGCACGTCTCCATCAGTCTTATTCAGTCATCAATCGTTTACTAGTTAGTTACTTCGGCTTCAGATAACTCATAATTTAAAGACGATTGAGACGGATTGAGCAAGCATGCAATAAAGACCGCTAATGGATCGACAGGTTAGCCTCTATGTCAGGCAAAGCATTACTGTATTGAGTTGATGAGGACACAATCTTCTCTGTACCCGACACCTACAGACTGAAAATCAAAACTGGTGGACCGGACACTGATCTCTATACAGGATTAGACGCCGGTAGGGCCGGAAGCACGCACTGGTTGACCGTTAATATGTGTGGATGCGACAGAAATAGAAACATATCTAAACATCATTTGTTTTCATTTTAGCTAATGATCTACTGCCACATACTATGCATGGTATTATAACACATGACTTACACTTTTGTGTACAATGCAGTCCATGGGAACCACCACTCTATCAGATGTCCGCTATTAATGACGTGATCTCTCTTCGTTCATAATTTCGTTTTGTACTTTTAGAATTTGTGAGTACCTAATTGTGTTGTTTTGCTTCGGATTGGATAGTGTTATTTTCAACTTTTCATAACTTCTGGTACATGCTGTTGTCGTTTTTTGTGTTTGATGAAATTCAAAGTTGTCCTTGTATGTTGACACATTAATTTTAATCATTACAATATGTATCAAATATGAATGAATAGGAGAATTTTCAAGACGTTTTTCTTATTTCGATTTACATAATTCTTGAAAAAGTAACTAGTATATAACGGCAAGTGAACCTTTACCTATGGTATCATTCATATTGCTCTTTAATTCCATAATGGAACACAGACCAGTCACTTTCACAAAAACTAAATCCGAAATGTACCATGAAGCTTTATACAAATACAGTTTAGAGTTCAAACACAAGGTGGCGCTGTCGCTTGGAATCGAAACCGCGCTTACTATCCGAGGTTACCAAATTCTACCAATAACCAAATAGCAATTTAGGAAGATATTACATTGAACGTGATTTAAAACTATTTTACGTATGAAAATACTAAATCGTTCTACTATTTCCCCTATTGTTCATTCAATTTAATCCTATCTACTATATCAAACCAGAAAATACTGTCGACATTTATGGATTCTTTTGTTTACTTTGGATATACATTATGCAAATATCATCCGATAGATGGTGCATGTTCTTTCTTTGTTTCTAGACGGAATTGCAATAACTGCGGGATATTGAACATGCTATCCATGCCCTGGAATCCAATTTATCCATTAAATGTATCTCCTTCAGAGACGACATCTGTAATCATTGAATGTGTTTTATGCAATGCGCCGGCCTGAATGAGGCAATGTAGTATGCATCGGCTTAGCAGTGTGACATACTGAACATGGACATATAAGCAGTTTACCTAAAGAATAGACAAAAGTTAATGTAGAAATCTTATCACTCCAGCTATTAAACTAAGGCTTTAAATTTTGAAATACTGCAAGCAACAGTAACGTTTAAATGAACATAAAGCAGCAAACATTAAATATAGAAAAAAGATAAACGCGTTGACATCTTCGTTGAACATTAAAATCGGGCAATTTATTTTTTTCGGTTACGCCCAGTCTTTGTTTATCAAACAATACAATTGTTTTTTGCATTAGCATCAACAAAAATAGTTTTAGTTAAATATTTGCATGTTTGTCAAACGTTTTTGACTTACATGCATTGGCTAGTATATATCTTCTTGCGTAAATTATATTAAATAGCCAAACGCGGAGTCGGCTTCTGGATCCTAAACGATTCTGTAGCCCGTCTATATGCCAGAATGCCTGCTCGAAACATAATAGGGACGTTTAACCGTTTTTGGTCTTTCTAGTCTACAACGTAATTTGTCAAAAACACCTTTCACCGCCATTCATCTCAGGGTAATGCGGCTCATACATAGAAAATACATTATCGGACATCGGAGGAATACGGTTTTGCAGATTTTCTACATTTCGACGCAAATTGGATAGAAACTGTTTTGGTAATGCTAGCTTTGGGAAATGAAGTAGAACTCACCGATATACTGGGTTGATTATGCACAACCAATGTCCACCATGGTACCTTAAATTGCAAAGACATTCTCTATTTAGCGAATTTTCTCCTATTCTGTTACAATCTACGAAAACACATAAATTGTGCGCCACTTGCTTAGCCGTGACAAACCAGAATACTTGAATATCTGAAGAAGGTCTAGATAACTTAATTGTCCGAAGAGTTGCGGGCTGTTACATTTAATGGCTACGAGTTGTCGCTAGACGGCTATGCTGGGCTGCGCCGCTAAAATCTGGACAGTACCAGATGTCAGCGCAAATGTCACACTAGAGCCTGATATTGACATGTTTGTCATCGCCGGAACCAGGGGGATTCATACAATCGTACTTATCTGACAGCTAGCGATGATATATAAAAGCAAACCCCAGTAGTGATCAATGTAATAACACAACGCAACACTAGAACCTCGTGGAAACAGGCTCTGCAAATTTTGATAAAATGTCTTAATAAATAAAAGAAAAAACACAAATGATCGAACGATTTCGACAAATATGTATCATGATTGTAACGTTGGTTTGGTTTTAATTTGTAAAATGTCCTACTAACAGATAGGGTCAATTAAGGACGTGCCTCTAAATGCGTAAATGTGTGCTTGTATGCTGGATATGTTGAAGTATTTGCCTCCATGCGTATGGTGGAGCTTATGCCGACTTTATAGTGCTACCTCATTGACATACCATGCCGCAGGCACCCAGCACAGTATTTTACCCGGTTACATTATACTGACGAGTCAACCAGCCGTTGCGATAACCTTAATTGCTGAACATTAAGCAGGAAATAACATCTACCATTTTAATAACTCTGTATGCCCGGCCTGGGGACATAACCCAATGCTTACCCCGATTAGGCAAACATTCAACACTAAGGCCTAAAATGAGGTAATGCCAAGCGAGGCACTAAGAAAGAAAAGGTTTTCAGGAAGTTTACAGAAGATGGAAATCCCAAATGTTGCTTTGTTTGTTTGTTTGTTTGATTTTGTTTAACGTCCTATTAACAGCTAAGGTCATATGTTGCAATTGTATTAAACTGATCTTAATAAAATATAAATAATGTGAAAGGACAAATATACTAAAGCGCCAATACAGAAAAGCAAAATCGTAGCAAAAGCTGCCACAAAAAGACAAAGACAATTGACACTGAAACCAATATGGAAAAAAAACATATTTAACAGCTTGCACTCACCATTGTCCTATTAACCTTCGCATACGCATTTGTAATATCAAAGAAATCGTATGGAGTTTCAAAGCATTGAGAGACTTGTCATACAAAAATATTAACATTATTAATTTCACACAACTATCATACAAATTGTATTAGGACTTTTAACATTCTGCTTATTGCTAGGTAGGATGTACACCATGCCATAACTATGTGAAACGATATATTCTTATAATCTTTGTTGATGGCTTAAATCTAAAAGGTTCAGGAACCAGAACTGAAGTATTTCATTTTTCGATATTTTTTAACGCTGTGATGTGTCCATCAAATTAAGATATATATTCAAAACATATATGATTACAATGATGACCAGAAAGTGTCAAGACGAAATTATTTCAAGTATCTTCTCCTAACAAATGAAAACCCAAATAGCAAAAATAGGGCATAAAATGTTATGAGAAAGACATTTGTTTGTATTTCAAATTACTTTAAACTAGCAATTGCATCTAAACATAGGTGTATATATCAAAAGGCAAACGCTGTTAATGATATAGTTCCCTTACAACACTGTTTATTTTCAAGTGCTTAATAATTATAGTTCCTTTATACAATCTTTCATTTGTACCATATCTTCTTCATCTCTTCATTCCCTTACACAATCACTCCTTAATACCACCTTTTTTGCACAACCACAGTGAATTGATTCCAAGGCTTAATAGGTATATTGTATCCTTCCTGGTTAATCTGTTGTTCTGGGGAACATTGAACTGCCCGGTAAAATCTACCAGCAGGCATGGTTCCATAGCAGACGACAGGTCAATGTGATTATCTAGTTGAGCGAAAGAGGCCAACACGAGAGCTGATCGTCCCAAATGACCTGGACAAATCTAGTGCTTTGCCACCACTTCAGAATAAAATCTATACAATCCAGAATTCAATAGGCCGATGCAATCGAAACTCGACTCCACCAACGACATTTCAGAAGGAAGCCATTAAATGCCTACTTTGGTAAGCCATTCTCAGCATTACAGTATTTCTTTTTCAGATTCACGAGATATTTTACTTGAAATCACTAAGTGGCTTGGATTATAAATGTTCTATTTAACATATACACCACAAAGGCGACCTTAGGTACCTATACAACAATTTACAACCTTAACTTTGTGTGAACCACATATCATCATTGTACATGGTGGTCTGATACTTCAGGTAGTAAGTTCATTCTCAAATAAATATTCCAACTACAAACGAAAAGCAATCAAATATTCACGAAAACCAAATAATGATTTATAAATTTTAAGCGCTCGAAATCCAGAACAGAGTGCTTCTTATTTGAATAAATGTACTGGTGATTTTTCATGTTCGAAAAAAATATGATGTATGTAAGAGAAAACGAATATGAATTTCCCAGCTGACGGCGTGATATGAATAATCAGATTATTTCTATTAAAATACTGTTGTACCGCTACCGCATAAGATAAATCAGTCATATTCGTCGTGTTATATTTTGATAAGAGGCATGTAGAAAATCGGATTAAGTATTCATAATAAGATATATATATATGGTTTGCATTTACAAAAATACGCAACAGCAGCCATGTACAGCCCTTATACAGCAAATAATAAGATCGATCGTTGACCTGTCGACACCAGTATGTAGTTAACGTGATAAGGCTTTCACAAGTTCATGAAAATGTCATCTTGTGGTCAAACAGTGTCCTCCGTCAAACACATTTTCAATCAGCTGATGTCTATCACAAACGTGCCTTCTTCAATTATAAGATCGACACGTTTTTCCCATTAAACATTAACATGCCAGCCGCATGGTTATAGAGCTTCATTTCCATATCGTTTCGCATATCCAGAACCTTTTTTAGCATTAGATTTGGTTTTATTTTGTTCAACTTCCTATTAACAGCTAAGGTTATTTAAGAATATACCTCCATGTGTGAAATGTATGTTTTAATGTTCGTTGGGGGCAGGTTATATTTGTGTTATTGCCTCATTGCGATAACACAGTTTACCAACTGCGCAGGCATATACTGACAACGAGTGAACCAGTTGTCCCAATTGCCCTTAATGCTGAACGGAATGATTTTAGCTGTTGATGGGACGTAAAGCAATATCAACTGAAAGTGTTGTTCAACTCCAACTGGTAATTAAGGTTTTGCTCTTGTATTAAGACATTGTGGGACTGTCAAATATTTCAGTTGTTGGATGTTGCCGTTTTTAACAACCTGCCATCTGAAGACCCGCCAAAAAATAGGCAAATACATAAACATACTGCATCAAGCACACATACACATGTACATGCACGCATACAATACTTCCATGGATGCACGTTATTTTATGACCTGGGCTGAGGCTTTACCACATAAGCTAAACTCTCTACCACATATAGATCAAATAATACAAATTGGAAAGCATTTCCGATGGTTACATGTTGTATTTTGATTAGTCCAAATTGTTACCAATAGTGCTTTATCTTATAGGGTACATGTTTTTCTTTTATTGCAATACGTCGCCACTACTTGTGATGGCGGGCTGATTACAGCATAAATATATAAAACATTACAGATAAAATATAACCACGGGAACATCTCAACACAAACCCATTGATTCAGAGCGTATCTTTTGCTCCAGCATCTACAGCGATGGTAGCGGAGAAAACTTTCCAGAGCAAAGTCAAATCGATATGTAATGTAATAAACAGTTATTGCAGTTCACAAAAACAAGTTTTACATGGCTATCACAAGTTGTAGATATGAGGAGTACGCATGATAAAACATATTTTCGAATTTTTAAGAAATTCAATGTTTATCTTTTAACAACGGTGACAGTTTGGCGGTTCTTTTCAATTGCTTTGGAGCCTACACTGTACATTTTTTGTTGCGAGATAAAGCATAAATCGCGAGGGGAAAGCTCGTAAAATTAACTATCTTGCAATTGTTCATCTCTATACACTAAAGATATACATCTTCTGGCAATAATTTCGTTTACGTGAGATATTGTTCAGTGTTTTGTACAAAAATATAATATTCAATAATACATACTAAGTATTTTCGAAAATAAAGTACAACTATATCAACCTTTCGAAGCTTTTATTTGTTGTGCAATACATTTTAAATTCGTCGCCGGAACTAAAAATATAAACACTTACGCAACAATATTAAAACGTTCTGTGCCATACGGCTTAGTGCATTCTCACTTCGCCTCATTTGCTTTCCGTGGTGACTGTAAACCCACAACAAACTGCGGGAACCAGTGCAGGTTTGATGAAAGAGTTTGATGAAGACTGTATTCTAATAAGGGGATATTAAAGAGACCAAAATTGATACGCTGCCCCACTTAGGATCTGTTTCCTTTCATACCCCTTCTGTCTTCTTTCTTTTCTATATACTTTCTGTCTCTCTAGGCAACCGTCCTCATATGACGATTACTGTTGCAAGGACGTTAAACCCCAAACAAACAAAAAACGCTGTCCGGGACTTTATTTTAACATGCGTTGTCTAAATAAGAGCACAAGTAATACTGATATTTGCCTACATGTACATGTGCTAGTTAGATGACTTATGGACAATGGCAATGGTAAATTTGGAAACCGCTGTGTTTACCTTGTTGTTTTTTCCCGGAAGACTTGCCCGTTGTCAGTAAAATAATAATAATAATAATATACAACATTTATATAGCGCCCTACATATTGATAATAGTAATAGTTATAATTGTGAAACAAAAACAAAGGCTTACAATCACTTTTATACATTTAAGCAAGCAATGTG
>JAUMHH010199191.1:0-12237 GCA_032359455.1 Chlamys rubida | reverse complement strand
TCTGTCCTGTAGATGTATCTCAGTATTCTGTATATCTGTCCTGTAGATGTATCTCAGTATTCTGTATATCTGTCCTGTAGATGTATCTCAGTATTCTGTATATCTGTCCTGAATGGTTTTCAGCAGTATTCAGTGTAACTTTCTTGTATGGTATTTTATGTTTTGTGTATTGATACAAATCTCATGTATTATATCATAGTTTTTACAGTATTCATTGGACCGTTAGATTATTGAATGCATATAAATGTCATGTTGTTTGGTGTCAGTGTTGTATACATATTGTGATATTGGTCCATCTCTACGATCCGAAGCAATGTTGAGTATAAGAAGGGACGCAACTGTTATAGCATCGTTACAAAAGACAACTCTGATAGTCTTAGCTACCATAGTGTATGTAAGTCAATAAGGCCTTATTGCATATTTACACACATATTATTCACAACAGGATTAATATTTAAGTCACAATACAAACAGGACACAATATCAAATTACATAACAGAATATTTTATTAAGATGTAAATACATTTGAAATATTAAAAAAAAAAAAAAAAAAAAATATGTAAATACAATCAAACTAAACATTTAAGATACCAGTAAGCCGGCTTTCTTGGTTTAAGTTGTTTTTTAATGTAAGACCGTATTTTATGAAAAACCTACAGAAATAGCAAGTATAACATTGTTTGTTAATGTAATACAAGCTATACTTAAACATTTGGTTTTGAGCTTAAATGGTTCACAATGTAAATATCTCCCTTTTTAGTTAACCAGTTAACCTTGTTCCATGGATTTCAGTTCAAGTAATAATTCTGTTACCGGTTATAAATTCTATGTGTTTTATATTTTCTGTATCTTCATGGAACTCAGGGGTGTGATATCTTACTCGTTTTCTATGTGGGCTCCGAGTTAGAGAAAGGACTAGGGAGGCTCGAGCATGAGAGAATACACGGCGATTTATTTCCCCGCCAAGTGATCAACCCAATTCTATCAGAAACCCTTACTTTGTTGTATAAATAATCTATACATGCTTTATCATCAGTGTTAAAATATAACGTTCTATCAAGCACATTGATATCAGTTTCTCGAAACTCCGGGGAATGAATTTCCCAGGATTCTTTTTTTATTATTTAATCATTCCAAACCTGTGTCTAGTTTGAAACACCATCATTTAATGAATGTTCTTTTCTTGAGATATATAAGAATAATATTTTATTATATATATATATTTAAAAAAAATGATCTGTATTTATTGTTTTTTAGCGAAGCAACATTAGCGATAAATTTACAGCAATTTTATACCGTCTTTTACCCGATGACTCTAAATTAGGAGCCAAATGCATACTAACTTACACCTACGTACGGTACCATTGCAGTCACGCGCGCAGATTGCTTAGTTCCAATTCTAGTGATAAAACGTTTTGTTAGGTTCATCGTTCTGTGATTACATATAAAGGGTAACATCATATGGTGTTTTTTAGATTTGTTATTGTTTTACGATTTGACTTGACTCTGCCACGTCCGTTTTTTAACTGAAACAAAAATTTAATATTACCTATAAAGTATTTGTCGAGTTGAATCTGCATCAGGGTAGATTATCATTTGAATGTGATTTGCAGGAGTTTCATATTCAACATAAGAAACATTCGTTTATTAGAAAGGATTCATTATTTTAATCACCGTGTTGTTTGCACTTCGATATACTCTTGGTTTTTTGTCCCTGCCTAACATCTTGCTACCAGTAAGCTCTCTCTGACATTTTGCGTTAATACCGTTAAGGTGAAACGAAGCTTTTAACAACAAGGTACAGCGGTTATATACGTCATTGGGCTTGGCGAGTTGTTGAGACACGAGAGGAGCAATAGACAGACAAGTAACAGGCGACTTAATGATGCATTCACAAGAACTCATCCTCTTGTCTCCTCGGAGATTTGTAACTGTCCATTGTGGCAAAGACACGTTCACAGCTGGCCGCGGTGTGGCTGTTTGTGTTTAGAGGGTCATTAGTTTATCCTCTTAAACTTCACTTATATCTTATTAACTGGAAGTATAGTCATTGATAGGAAATTAAATCTGTACTTCTTAGAACAGGCACTTTTAAGTATGTTATCGACGCCATTTAATATCCGTTCGATATTAACAGGATTTTAGTTTTAGTTTTTTTTTATTTAACATGAATAATTAAAAAAATGATGAGTGACTGAATTAATGATACAGAATAAATAAATAAATAAATGAATAAATGAATAAATAAATACACAGGACTACACTGTTACTCTAAGTTATTATTTTATTTTCATTTTACTATTTGCAATTGTACACACAAATCTCACAGTGTCACCTGTATACTAGTATTAACACTGCTACTTTTGTCGGTTTGTAAAAGCAGGCGATACGTTATTATATCAAAATGATATGAATACTTTATCCTGAAACTGAAGATATCAATAGTTAAATAAAATTTGTCATCATGTATTAAAAAAGGAATAGAAAATATATTGAAATATAACAATTAAATACATAGAATGTGAATAGGAGTTTGAAGCTGGTAATTATAAGAAATGTAGGAAAATGCTTATTAACTTTGTATTTTTAGAAAATTAAGGCCTGTGTGATTGAAAAGCAATGGAACAATGTGTGTGCATAATGAATAGCATTACAAGAAGTGGGTGCACACACTTTCAGGGAAAGCTTAGCACCAGACAAATAATTCTGGGGACAGAAAGAAGCTTAACGCAGCCAAGGCCAATACGGCCAAACAATGAAACCTCATCTCGTGAGATTATGGCACAATCCCCAATCTCGACACTCCTCTCCCACACGACCTCCACAAAGCCTACCTGTAAGAGCACCGAGCTTTCGTGTATTGTGACGGATGTGAACGCTCCATGTTTAATCAAACAAATGAAAACAAACCATATCCAAAATAACCCAAAATTAATGCGTCAAATAAAATTCATTGGCATGTAGGAGTCTCGGATAGAAATGGATTACATCTTTACAATTATTGTAATTAAGTTTCGTTTATAATTAATATTTATCTACGTCATACGGCACTGTACAATGATTGGCCTTCTGGTGTCTTATAGAATGCATGCAAGTTTAATGTTTCCATGTTAAGGTAGTTAGTATAGATAGGTTGCCAATTTAATGATTAGTCATCTTGTCAGTATGTTGCTGATTTGCTGTTGTTCGCCGTTTTATTTGGTAGTCATTTTGTAAGCATGCTACCATTTTGACCAGATTTGCTTTTTTGTTATAGCTTTTCTTTTTTGTTTTTATATTCTTATTTAATAGTACAATTTTGTACTTTGTTATTTAATTATTGCTTTGCCATTTGAATGTAATTTACCATTTAGTAATTACTGTGATATTTTGTTATTACTTTATTGTATGAAGTTTGCTTATTTTTGTAAATTATCATAACTAATACACCAACAAGTGAATATTGAAGTGTCATCATTACCATAATTAGAACTCCGAATCGGTAAAACTAGGGCAAAAATGTGAATAAATAGAAGGTTTACATGGAGACCCTAGGGAAAGAACAATGGTAATAAGACCAGGTGTTACTGAAGAGAAAGCGACTTCGTTGAATTCAGTAATACCGGCCATGTTAATCTAAGTCGAATCCAAGCAATGCTATGTCCTCACATCAAGTACGCGGGTAGTAACAACAAAACTACAGGGCACTCTCATAAGCATAAAAACATCGACCTTCATATAACACAAAGAAACAGCATATATCTCTACAAGATCATGAATGCGACCATTTAACTTTTCCGTAGTTTTCATTAACCTGTATCTTTGGAAACTATTTTGTTAGAAGTTTGTCCGTCAACAGCCGATATTTACAAACATTCTGCTTAAATTATTGAGTTCCGAATCAGTTCAGTTCTTTATTACCTTGAACCTTACGGCTCATCAGTTCAAAATAAACATATATACAAGGATACACAATACAATCACTCACACCCATATACACACCCACAAATACAAACACACCCACAAATACACACTCACATATCCATTGGTATAGTGTAGAGAGACATCCCTCTTTATATTGGTAATCGAATGCGACATGAATACATCGCAGGTAGGGGAACAGGGATATTGCTGTCAAGAAAAGGAAAGTTCTTGATTGGAAAGTCGAAATCGTCTCGCTGATTGTACAGCATAGTATTAAGCCGTCTCTGTTGGTCATGTTGTAAGTAAAGATCATATATTCTTACAGCCACAACTCTTGTATGCTTACCATGAATGTATGATGTTACGGATAACATACTCTATCTTTATATCTTCAAACATTTATCACAAATACACATTATTCAACTATATAATTATAATCCTATCCAGAATGTGTGCTACCATAAGAACACTGGTGTACTCTCTACATATATCTAGTGTGCATGATGCCGCATTGATCACGGATAGTATATAACCTGTTACCATAAGGTACTTAAGTTTATACATTTTTTTAGTATTCATTTTAAAGCCTCATTTAAGCAAGAAATTCTTGATCTGTTATTGATTACTAATTGTAGATATACTTACCTCGACGGGTATCCATGGAAAGGTCAGACCTATATTTATACATTAACTAGGTAGGTAAACCATGAGGTTGATTTTTTTCACCAAATTTGATTTAACGAAACATCTGCGGGATGCTTTTTTAGAACATACAATTTCTATTGATATTTATCGTTATAGGCCTTATCTGTGACTGCTTGTCAAAGTCATTGGAACCAGGAAGCTATACCACAAGGTCTGTAGGGGCGTAACCATAATGTTAAAACAATTACTTTCACCGAATTTTCATTAAATATAAAAATAAATGTAACATTAGTACCGCGGTGGTTCTAATATATTTTTATTTACGAAGTTAAAGAATGTGTTATCATGTGGGTGTATTAGATAATTGATCTATTGTCACCGATCGGTGGGTGGATTAGTCAATTTATTTCATCTAAACTCGGTTCGGGAAGACACAAATGGCACACAGAACGGATCGTTTGTCCTGATTGAATCACGTTCGATGACATTTAAGGTTTGCGGATTAAAGTATTACCGTATGGACCTGCAAGTAGGGATGTTGCTTACGGAAAAACAATATAGAACTAGTATATCCAGTTTTGGTATAAAAAAGTTACACGCGATGTAATTATAAGTATAACCATTTTAATTTGTCTATTTTGGAGACAAAACAAAACGTCATAACAATGTATATGAATAAAGGGAATAAAAAATTAAAATCATTATATATACATTGATGTAGGAATCATGTTGTTTTTGTAACTGTCTTATTGCAAATAATTCCTTGGCAGAATTGAAGTAGAGATATACAAATAATATACTACATAGATAAAGGTAAATTCATACTACATCACAAATGATATTTTTTTCGCCGAAACAAATGGAAACACCTCATGAACCCTATTCCAAATTAAAAAAAAGTACATAAATAATATATTTATAAGAAGGAAAGAACACAAATACAGAAAGAAAGGTCTTCAGAACAGTAGGCGTTGTCTGCATCACGTTAGACACACGTCATTGTCTTCCGTCTTGACGGCAAGGTGTAGAAATCAAATCTGTGTTATGAAGTTTATTATTTGTTTTACCTAGTTATTCGAATAGATATCAGATAATTCGCCAGAGCGTCCAAAAGGATTTAGACAAAGAACATGCACATCCAACAAGATTATAGTTTGAGTTAAAAGCAATACTTGAATATATGTAGGCAAAATATGATGGAATAATACGAATTCCAAAGCAAACAAAACGTATCAAAGTAAATGATTTTTGTTTATTTCATCATTTGTGTCCAGAGAGAAATAAGTGAGCTAGGCTATCCTCTGTTGCTATTACGCTGTGGTTACGGGACGGACCTGAGCAATGAATTTACATATAAGGACATGTCCTATTAGGACTAAGTGTAATATAAAGATAGTACAAAGTGCCAGCAGTTAAATGTTACTGTCGCCTCTCGCTCGGGGCAGCAGGAATTACAAATTGATTGGGTAGGAAGGTCATACCGGTGTAGCTAGGGGCTTAATCCATCTAGTTTTAACACATCACCAGATAGGTACGTTTTCGAATTATTGACAGGTAAGGCATTCTAACTCCATTTGAACTTCATTTCCTTCTGATTTTGTTTCTGCACAGGTTTTCCTTACAGCATAATATCAAATTAATACAGAAATAATCACAGTTGATGAGTGATTCATTACAATATAATCGGTAAGGTGGAAAGAGTTACAGGTTCAAACTATAGTATACAGCACTTAACTGTTACACTAGACACTGTGGGTCATTTGGTGGTCGATACCTCATACGGGAGTCTGTGTGGGTCATTTGGTGGTCGATACCTCATACGGGAGTCTGTGTTGGTCATTTGGTGGTCGATACCTCGTACGGGAGTCTGTGTTGGTCATTTGGTGGTCGATACCTCGTACGGGAGTCTGTGTGGGTCATTTGGTGGTCGATACCTCATACGGGAGTCTGGTGTGTTGCTTACTGTCCCATCCCATCATCCCGTGCTTGAAATATTTTGCTAGATAGTTTTTGTCTTTTTTTAATTGTTAGAAATTTCATGATTAATTGTGTAAATTTGTAATAGCATTGATAAAAAAATAGAATATGTCCTAGCTCTTAGCTGTAAAAATAGCGCTGGTTCTTCCTTTCGACCATACTTACTTATAAACCATGCTAGGGGTATCAAAGACTTCGAGAAAGGGGCTGATGGATAGTGAAAAGGTCTTCTGTAGGATGCATACTAAATGTCTCTGTTGTGGTTGCATCGCCAAGTCCGACACTTGGTTATAAACATAAACCAATTCCATCATCCAATTTCATTCTTAGTACCAAAAAAGTCACACGATACTCCAAATTGATATCAAGGTATATGATTTATAGAGCGAGAGAGGAGATATTAAATAACATGTGACACTAGTTTTCACTTTATGAATGATATTGAATCATACACATTATCCAAGAGTAGTAACACAATCTCATTTTCAAATAAGGGAGGGGTGGGGTGTTGAACGTTAGTCTGGTATAAAATTTGATTTTGAAGCGCCCGATTGTACAAACAGATAAGGGTAATGAGTGATGACAATCTTTGAACAGACCGGTTCAGAAATCCATAAAATTCTACCGGCTCACCAATTACAGGAAACACATTTCAAAGATCACTTCCCGACCCATATTTCTTCTTCACTCGCATGCAGATGTTTTTCTGAGATAAACGCCGTAATGACTTTTAATATTTCATTTTTGCACCAAAAAGAACGTTAACTGTTCTGATTTCACTGTTTGCATCCAAGACGAAAATTTCAATAATCGTCCCAGCAATCGTCTATAATCTTTAGGTTACATTCTTCAAGACGGTCCACACTTCTGAAGTGAAATTACGTTACGATATTCCACGTGATAAACAGATTAATTAGACATCAGTATAGTAGCACGCCGAGAAACATACCGAATAACTGTGTTCATTTATGTATTAACACTGGATTTAGTTGGAACGCTTGTAACATTCACTTAGTTTTGTCCGGGGGTTTTTCAAGTCATAAATAAATGTACATGATACAAAAGCATGCAAATAGATATAAAATTGGTTTATTTTCCAAGTGTGAAGGAAAAAATCAAAAGCAGTCTAAATAAAAATAAAAATGAAATAAAATTTAAAAAATAATAATATGAAAAAATAGAATAATAAAAAAATAAAAATAAAAAAGGTAAAAAATGAAATACAATCAGTGGCATATGCAAGGGGGCATACGGTCCCTTTGTCTGAACGCTTCGTATTTTCTTGTCAAAGACATCCGAAGCTATTTCAACACTGATTGATTTGCAGATACTTTTTGATGACAACAACTATCAATTACAACTGATTTATCTTACACACAATTCTACTAAAATGGCGGCTTCATACTCTCGCGAGATCGTGTCAAATGTCGATTCCAGGCATCAGAATCATGCCAAATCCAACCAGTTTCAATCCTACACGGCTCAATCGCCCTCTGGCCTTCAGCATTGTACCAGCCATCGCACTGCCATAACGTGTTGGTTTGGATAAATACGTGTCTTTCATCTACACCAAGAACAGTCTACAATTGTAAGAAACAGCACTTCGTAATAAAAACGTATTTTGTTAGCTTTTATCATGGAACAGATCAATTTTGTAATTTTCTTCTTGACTACCTATGATGACCAGAAAGAACATAGGTGAGATTTATTCTTTGTTGATAAGAGTCGATGAAATGCAAATGTTCCTATTGTGACTCAATTGCTGTGGAAGAGTGATACTGCTATCATTTACACACAGATACATATACCAGGCTTGATATACTTCCCAAAGTGATTGGAGCAGTTAAGATGATTATCAAGATACATTCATCATTATAAATATTGATAAAATTACGAAAACATTGACACGACAATGAAAACAATTACTATCAAATAGCATTGATCACATCAGTTATCTTGGTATGTCACGCTATGCCTTTCTTTATCTGTGCGTTTCTGTACAGAAATCATTAAATGTATGATTCGGTAGTTATCCTTCTCGCAAAAGTTGAGAATATAATAACAATCCGATTTATGGGTTTTAAAATGAGAAGTATTAACTGCATGTTGTGTATCATCCTTGTTTTATGAATTAATGTCAGGAAGATATGAAAGCGGTTGATAAACTGTTCTTGAAAATTAAATTATATAGATTCACTTTACATTGAAAATCAATCATAAAAATATGAGGGAAAAAAATAAGAATAACTAAAAATGTATAACATGTTTTAAAAGTGCCTTTCTATTGTTGTATAGCGACGAATGTTTCGGTACCCTTTAGACGTGGAATTCCATGAGATGTTAACTTTATTTGGCTTATGGTATCAGCCTATCAACTTTCGGTATCAGCCTACTAACTTGCGGTATCAGCCTTCTAACTTGTGGTATCAGCCTACTAACTTGCGGTATCAACCTACTAACTTGCGGTATCAACCTACTAACTTTCGGTATCAACCTACTAACGTTTGAGACAGGTGCTTCCTTATGTTGTATGCCTGGTGTTATTTCACTTAGAACTACTTTCTCAGTCGTTTCGTTCTTTAAACGTCTATTTCGCGAGCATATATACAGTAAATAGTTAAAATCTGCGCAGTGATAGTTTGGATACATATACATGAATCATGGACTGAGGTTGTGTTCCACTGCGGGACTTACCAATATTTTGTTTGAACACTACTTTAGTAATTGGACTCATGCATCTTGAAAAATATGTTTAGTATTCGCATGGAAAATATCATACACTAAGACATATGCTTAAATACATATTAAATATAATACACTATCAACATATGATGACGTAGTGCAAACATATAAAAAAAAACATGATAAATGTAATATATTGATGGAATTTTATTTCATGACGAGTAAAACTTATGATTCACAATCACGATGTTTAAGATATGTCTATATTTTTGTCATCCAATGACTACTTACTATTGTAAAAAAAACATTTTAACTAAGAAGACAATTTCTATTTATTCGCCATTTCACTTAATTTCCAGGTTTTACCTTTCCATCAGCAGATAACACTGAAAGCCAGACCAGATGAGTTTAAGTCAATCAATTACTGGGCCACTTTGTATTCCACGAAATAACTGTTTTAATTATGTTACCGATAAAGTATTTATCTTTATAAAATCAAATTGGCCAATAAACGAATAACTCGTTTATACTAATTTCTCGTTTCAACGATATCATTACACTCCGCTGTATTCAATTAAAATGTTCTGTTTGCGGCCAGTTTTAACGCTAGCCTTATGTGTGTGTGGAGTGGAACATTGTTGAGATGCTACTTTCGTGAGTACTGTGATTTGAATACACATTTGCCGACAAAGTTTGGTTTGGTTTTATTTTGTTTAATGTCCTATTAGCATCTAAGGTCATTTAAGGACGTGCCTCCATGCCGACTGTATAGTGCTATCTCACTGAAACACCATGGCACCCAGCACAGCATTCCGCCCGGTATTTTACTGACAACGGGTTAACCAGTTGTTGTCATTACCCTTAATGCTGAACGTTAAGCAGGGAATAACAACTACCATTTTTAAGGACTTTGGTATGTCCCGGGCTTGGGAGAGAACCCATTGCCTTCCTCACCCTGGCGAACGCTCAACAGTCAAGCCAAAAGTGAGGTGTTGCCAAGCAAGGCGCTAGGAAATACAATGTAGATAGAAGAAGAAAGAAAGAGAAAGATCTCAAATGTTGCAATGTGTGCAGCAGATTTATTTTGGCCGCTTTTGTGTCACCAGGTAGAGGGCGCAAAATCAAATCCCCTATTCTGCAGGGGGTTCTCTCATAAGTCGCCTCTTACGATGCATGCAGTAGGTAACAGCAGGTGTATTCTTTTATCGATCCCCGACCTGCAGGGCTGTTGCCGACAAGAAAACCTATTGCCAATCACTGCCACCATTTTTATAAACTACCACAAGCTTAACTGTGTTTTAATTGCCAAACGGCGAGGTAATACACACCTGATACATGTATCTTTTCCAACTGTTAAAATTTTCTTTTAAATGGATTTTCATGCCAGCAAAAGTTTTTTTGTGATAATTTAAAAAAAAAAAAAAATTCAAAATGATCATTCTGATGAAATTTTGAATTAAATCACAAATTTCAAAACACATTCCGATATCTTCATTTAATGACTAAGTCGTTCTTTTTAACAAATCTTCACCAGTAAGCGATAGTAGCAGTGGTAAGTTGTGTTTATCGTACAATTAACTTGTTGTATGTATTTACGTTAGGAGTGTATTCAAGACATTGGCAGATAAAAATGCTAGTAGACTTCGGTTTGTGTTTTAGCGCTTAAAATAACACCAGAATCGCTTATATTTTCGTCATTGAAAAAAAAATGAATTTATATGTTCAGGGATTCAAAATAGCTACGATTACTAAAGGAACATATGAACATTGTACTCATTGTTATTTTTTTTTTAATTATAATTTAAATATTTGACTTAATGTAGCTGGTGAAAATGGATGCTTATACGTAACAGTTCATAATAAAAATGAATTTTATCTATCTGATTCATCTAGTAATAATAATTCAAGGTCTAAGAACCGCTTGATCACGATCTAGTTCGTAGGTCGTCTCAAAGAGGTTCACAAATTATTATACGTGGTTATAGGGCCTTTGCAACCGGTAAATACCTTTCTCAACTCTCTGGGGAGCATACAGCCGATGCTGCCATTTAAGCGCTCACATGTAGCATTAAATAATTCCAGCACTGCTCAACCACGTACTCATTTAAAGCTGAGTAGACATGAACAAGCGGAGTTAAGTGTTTTGTTCAAAGAAACAACACAGTGCCGTGACGTGACTCGAACCCGCAACCCTTTGCTCACGAGCCCGGCGTCCTACCACTAGACTACCGTGCCTCCTACAGTCGCATCCAGTTGTTTAGTCTTCATTGGTTTTGTGTCTCCTTCATCGTTCACATTGCAGTCGGGATGGTATCGACTTATGGTTCGAATTTTCTATGTATATTGACGCCGTGGTACATCATAGTTCTGGTACTTTTGAACACTTTCGTTCCACAATCCCCAATATTGTGATTTTCCCTGAATTGAAATGGTTTAATGTCTATAAGAGCCATAAAGCAAACGGCGACGAAGAATTTAAACATAAACATTTTTGATTTGTTTTCTCAATTAAGATCTTGTTACGACTGCGGTTCTCCCTTAATGGTTGTTTATCGGTTTGTAGCGTTGCCTGTTCTAGACCATTGCGCTCGTTAATGATACAAGCATCAATACTAAACCATATAAGGACCTCCTGGGGTTCATTACCTAGTAGCACGTGTTCTCCTATAACCTCAAGTCGACTCATGGTATTCTTACGCGTTTACCAGATGCACACGGCATAGTTAGGTCCAAACAAATACGTTTGTTTCCTGGTACATGTCTGAATACAATGGGGAAGGTAGGTATGTAATACATTTAGTTTTTCATGAAAATATTTATATAGGAGATTGATCTTGACTTTAACAGCGGCTCCTTCAGAAATACCAAAACAGTTTTGGGTAAGCATAACAATTACCATAGGTATGATAAGCGAAAACATATGATTTTTTTATTTGGACTTATAGAACATATGTTTGATTTAAACATATTTTATTTGCAAATATACAAATGGGATCAGACACAAGTTTAACAACTTATAATCCGTCTTTT
>JAUMHH010199169.1:0-13501 GCA_032359455.1 Chlamys rubida | reverse complement strand
CACACAAACCAATGACGTAACAATAAATACCTGCTCACAAGAGAAGATAACTCTGCAATACGCAAAGACGGAATAAAGACTTCGTGGTATTGTTTTTGTATTATGACTATAAAAATCATATTTCAACCTCATTCATCATCAAATCTGAATATGTTAATTTCACATTCGTTGTGTTTTTAAAGTTCGAAAAGTTGATAAATACTTGCATTGTAGCAAGGTTAAAAGAATTACGTCAACTTTCCAACGCAATTTCAACTATTTGCCTTTGATCTAATTAGAAAGTCGTCAATTACGCTCGCTGCAACATTTCCGATAATTTTCCTCCATGAATTTCCTATTGGGAAGAATAATTAAATAAAACAGTTTTAGTTAAGATTGAACGAATGTGCCCCATGTTAATACGAAAACTAACAGTTCATTTTTGGGGAGTTTGAAGCCCTTTAAGGGATCATTAGAGCCCGTATGTGGTCCCCGATTAAAGGGTAAATGATGAAGCGACCGGTATAATCTCAACCCCCTTGGGTGCTGGGAACATCAATCTGTATTCCCCCTCTGCCCCATCTTCACATTCTTTTGGAAATTAAACCCGAATAATAGTATTAGAAATGATATAAATGGAATTATAATGGCAAAGAAATGGAATGCCGACCAACTTCCCGCGACGAAAAATTGATCAACCAGAATTCTCCATATTTTTTGATAGTTTTGTTTGTGGGTTGGTGTGAATGTAGTGTAATACACTGAGGTTTAATTGGCTAATGCATTCTGAGTAATCGGTTTTCTTAAGCACAGGTAATTTGACTGTTTAAAAGCAATTAAAACAGACAAAACTTTGTTACGTCAGCTAATTGAACATTGAACATAACAACTTCGCATTCCGATTTCATAATGTGAATAGACACCGGAAACTCCCGTGGTAGATTTTGTCCTTTTGTGTTGACTTTTTCATTTATTTTGTCCTTTTTGGTGACGCTGTGGTTTATTTTGTGTGACGCCTGTGGTATTGTTCATTGTGCATTGCCTGTATTGTATATTTGTCCTTGTGTGTTGACGCTACGGTATATTTGTCCTTGATGTTGACGCTATGGTATATTTGTCATTGTGTGTTGACGCTACGGTATATTTGTCCTTGTGTGGTGACGCTGTGGTATATTTGTCCTTGTGTGGTGACGCTGTGGTATATTTGTCCTTGTGTGTTAACACTGTGATACCTTTTGTCCTTGTGTGGTGACGCTATGGTATATTTGTCCTTGTGTGTTGACGCTGTGGTATATTTGTCCTTGTGTGGTGACGCTGTGGTATATTTTGTCCTTGTGTGTTGACGATGTGCTATATTTTGTCGTTGTGTGGTGACGCTGTGGTATATTTGTCCTTGTGTGTTAACACTGTGCTATATTTTGTCCCTTTCGCGTTGACACAGTTTTATGTATCGTGTTTTGACGCTGTGGTATATTTTGTCTTTTTGTTTTGACGCTGTGGTATATTTTGTTCTTGCTTCATGACGCTGATATATTTTGTCTTTATGCTGATTTATGCGTGGATTTTGTCATTGTGTGTCGACGACTTGGTCTATTTTGTCTATGTGTATTGTCTTGATGCTTGTATTTCTTTTTCTAAATATAGAACCATTACCATAAATACCATAAACATGAATTATTGTCGAATTATCCGAATATATTCTTCAAAGACCTCTATGTGATCATTATAGCTTCGTATAAAGTATTTGTATAACGGTGTATTTGACAACAGATAAGCCCACGTGGTAATTGCATAGTGATCAAAGAATTATGTTTAAAATCGCTCAAAGCCATCCCTATTCCGACTGTTTAAAAAAATAGTAAATGAAAAACAATCCCTGACTCCAAAGACGAGGCAAGGGAATAAAAAAGAAAATATCCGGTACAAAGAAGATACTGGCTGCCTCTAAGGAAATATAATTAGGAACTAGAACCTATCCCTATTATCGAAGAATTATGTATCGCAGAATCTACAGAAAGATTAAAAAAATATTTGAAACAGAATCATCTGTCAACGTGATTAAACCGTATTTACAGTTTCCCTACCGTCGATATCTTCTTCCACGCTGAACTTTGAGCGTCGGCAAGGTATTGTCTTGACAGTATATTCCGGTAATTTTTTTTTTTTTTCCACACGACCTTTTCTGTAACTATGGTAATTATTAGGAATCGCATAGAATCAATTCTACGAGACATTCCCTTGTGTCATATTGAGTTACGTTCTTGATCACCCATAAACAACGTGACCTTAACAGACAAAAGAAGGAGACAATTTATTGTTTTGAATTTGTATCAATTACAACATGCTTGTGTTGTTTGAAAAAGTCTGGAAATAGCATTATCCCCGAAAATACACGAAGTAAGGCCTACCTTAAGCTTCGGTTTTTTTCATACAGTAACACTATTCATTTAACGGCAATTCGAGATTTAAAACGGGCTTGTAATTGGGGGTTGGTATTTAGCCAGGGTGTAATGCTTAGATAGATGAGACTTTTGTGCATATCCTGTCTACGTGACGTCATGTCTACATGCCGTCACGTATAGAATTTTCATCGTCCAGAAGGTCTTTATAAACTTTGTTGTCAACCTTATTTTGATCTATTTCATTTCTCGTTTGCCCTGATGTAAGCGCGCGGGGGTCACAGGCGAGTGCGATATCCACTGCGCCACCCAACCAACCTATTTTGATAATTGCTTTTATCGATTCATGCTAATCTCGAAGGTTCTTTTATATAAATGAACTTTAATTGACTATTTTATTCGATATATTGAGCAAATACGTGGCGGCCATTTGCAATATTATGTTCTTTTCATTTGGATAGGATTGTTCTGTTCGTTAAGTAAGCAACGAACATTATGAACGTTTCTGTATTAACTAAAGTCAGTTCATGGTGGACGAACCTCTGCAGTGGTACTACTGCACGTCATATCGTCCACTAGTTAGCACTGGCTCAACGGTATCTGAATGACAACCTTATGTGTTGAAGTCAATTCGTCCTAGAGTGGTTTATCCATAATTCAGTAATTGGGACATGTGCTCTTGTACAGATGACTTGATTATCGGCCCTTCTCTGTTCATAGTGTCCCTCATTTTCTTTTATGATCATACTATCCTAACTATAGAGCGAGCCTGGACGAGTTGACGTCAAGTTGCAACAGATTCGTCTACTTTCGATGTAACTTGGTCGCTAGGTTGTCACATGTCTTAACCAGCGTATCATTATATAATGTATACAGTATTTTCACATAACAGGAATCGGCGGCCATTTAGGATTATACCCATTTGTGTTAATTTCTTACTGTTTGTTAACAAACAACCAACCACACCATGACATTTTCAATGTTTGGGCCGCCATTGTCATTCTCGTGAATTTTAAAAAGCTTATTCTAACGCTCGTGGGCTTTAGTTTGTCTGATTCATAGCAGGATGATATTTTCATATTTAAGAGAACAAATCCCCTATGCATTATGTAGGGGCCGCAGTGGCCGAGTGGTTAAGGCGTCTAACATTCTGTTACCACTAGCCATCCACCACTGGGTCGCGAGTTCAAGGCCCAACTGGGGCTGTCGCCAGGCCCTAACCACAGGTCAGTGATTTTTCTCCAGGTACTCCGGCTTTCCTCCACCACAAAAATACCTGGCACGTCCTTAAATGACCATAGCTGTTAATACGACGTAAAACATAAACAAACCAAAACCCTATACCTCTCCCTGTCTCCATATCTAATTTGATATGATGAACATATGGATTTTTCCCAAATGAGTACGTTAGCTACGTGTAATTATGAGGAATTTATATATGTTTGTATAACAGATACCAATTACTCTGTACAGAAATCAATATATCGGTCTTTTATCACAACCCCATCCCACTTCTGCTCTAGATGTCTTGAATCAACCCGCCCACGTCGGGTCAACGCCGATTCAAAGTATATGTTCTTCGTGTTGGTCGGTCGAATGAAGAATAAAGAAATTGACTTTAATTAGGTATTTCATTAATAGCTCTGACGTCATAAGAAGTCGAGTCATACGTCATCAAAACTATTATGCTTGTTTTTTTTCGACTTTTCAGGATTTGAAAGAAATACCAACTGATTGTTCGCAATTCTTATATACCTTTAGTGCTGTAGGTTTTTTGTCATTACGGAAAAAAATCAATACATTTTCATTAATATGAGTATAGTTTATGAATACTAAAACTAGTTCAAATGCCGTTTTTCCTTCATGTTATATTTGTTGCCGTAGAAGACAGTGTACATGAAAATATACAGTGTAAGACAATTCAGTTGACAAAAGAGAGAGTAGTGTAAAGGACAATTTAAAGGGCAATATAGACGATAATGCAAAGAACAATATAGACGATAATGTAAAGGGCAATATAGACGATAAAGTAAATAACAATACAGACGATAAAGTAAAGAACAATATAGACGATAATGCAAAGAACAATATAGACGATAATGCAAAGAACAATACAGACGATTATGTAAAGAACAATATAGACGATAATGTAAAGAACAATATAGACGATAATGCAAAGAACAATATAGACGATAAAGTTAAGAACAATATAGTCGATAAAGTAAAGAACAATATAGACGATAACGTAAAAAACAATACAAACGATAATGTAAAGAACAATATAGACGATAATGTAAAGAACAATATAGACGATAATGTGAAGAACAATACAGACGATAATGTAAAGAACAATATAGACGATAATGTAAAGAACAATACATACGAAAATGTAAAGACCAATATAGACGATAATGTGAAGAACAATATGGACGATAATGCAAAGAACAATGCAGACGATAATGTAAAGAACAATATAGACGATAATATAAACATCAATTCAATGGACAATTTAAAGGACAAATCTCACTGGGGGTTAGGTTTAGGTGTAACAACGAGACTGGATTTTTATTTTTATGAATTCCAATTCGTTCTATTTGTGAAATATCTGATTATGTACAAGAACTTTCCATGCGGTTTATTAATTTATGATCGTGACCTTGACCTTAGTTCTCGCGAATCTCCCTTTTTTTAGGTCAAAGAACAACGTATAATGCTATATACCTTATCAAACTGCAATTAAAGTGTATTTAGGGTAAACAATTCAATTTTGCTCAGCAAATTTTTTTCATGTATTTGATTTTTTAAGTTGGACAATATCTTAGGTTAAAATAAATCAGAACCAAATACTTGTTTTATTACCGACTGCTGTTCGTACAGTATCTTGCACCAGAAAATGGACACTAAGGTCTTATTACGTCAGCCAAGAATCATCTTACCGCATAAAATTCCCCGCAGATTCCTACCAACTTACAATGTAACCACATCTTCTTGATTGAATTTCTAATGTACCAGGTTTTCCCAAATCCGATTTGAATGACAACACACGTACTCTCTTTGTCCAATTCTACTTATAGCGTTTGTAGTATCTGCACGTATCGTCTCCCTCGAGACTTGGTTTGAGCGCTTTACAGGGAAAAAAAGGAAATGTCAACAGCAGAATCTGACAATTACGAAACTAATTCCTTGTCACATAGGTGTCGCTGTTTACGAAACTCCGGGCCGGAAGTAGCTATTCTTGAAAACATCCAGACAAAGTATCGTATAATTTCACGGGCAAATATACGGGAACGTATCATAAACTGTTCGGTTAAAGTGCACTTAACTCTACAACGGAAAAGTCCTAACATGCATTAATATTAAAATGGGAGGAGGGAGAAAAAATGTGAAAAAATATCACGCGAAATGAATGAATTCATACCTAAATCTTTCCTGTTTTATGGTATATTGTGTCGAGTATTTATTACTTTATCAGTCCAATTCCTTTTACAGAATTATTTCTTCAAAAATACCCCCTGATGATACAACAATCAACGAGTCATTATATGTATATGTGACTTAAATCGCTATGCGTCCTAGGTCGTTTAAAAAGCCATGATTGGCCGTGAGTCTAGCGCGAGCGACAGCTCCGGATGGAGTTGGTTTCCAGAACGTGTGACAGCCCCGGTCGGCCTCCAGTCTAGAATGTGTGACAATCCCTGTCGGCCGTGGATCTAGAATGTGTGACAATCCCGGTCGGCCGTGAAATCTAGGATGTGTGATACCCGGTCGGCCTTGAGCTCTAGAACGTGTGACAGCCCCGGTCGGTCGTAAAGTCTAGAACGTGTGACAGCCCCGGTCGGCCTTAAACTGTAGAACATGTGACAGTCCCGATCGGCCTTAAACTCTAGAACGTGTAACAGCTCGGTCGGCCGTGAGTCTAGAACGTGTGACAGCCCCGGTCAGCCTTGAGCTTTAAAACGTGTGACAGTCCCGGTCGGCCGTGAAGACAGCTCCAGTTGGCCTTCTGTTCTAGATCGTGTGACAGTCCCGGTCGGCCGTGAAGACAGCTCCAGTTGGCCTTCAGTTCTAGATCGTGTGATAGCCCCGGTCGGCCGTGAAGACAGCTCCAGTTGGCCTTCAGTTCTAGATCGTGTGATAGCCCCGGTCGGCCTTTAGTCGGCTAACCCCGGTCGGCCTTTAGTCGGCTAGCCCCGGTCGGCCTTTAGTCGGCTAGCCCCGGTCGGCCTTTAGTCGGCCGTGAAGTCTATAGATCGTGTGGCAGTCCCGATCGGCCTTGAGCTCTAGAACATTTTACACCCCCGGTCGGCCGTGATGTCTAGAACGGCATCGAACTCTATAGTGCTGGCTTACATTGCGTACGAGTGGGACTCCTTGCGTCAAGGACAATTAGGGTCTAACCGAAAAAAAAGGAAATTAAAATAATTGAATTTATCTTCCATTTCCGGAGCATCCCTCGGTGAAAGTATTGATCGTCTGCCCTAAATTTACAGTTATATGTTTATATACGGAATAAAGTAAAGATCAAATTGTAGAAGTTTCTGTGGTTACAGTACAATCAATATTCATTGTAAAAACAAAACAAAAACCCCTTAAAAAGTCGCATTAAAGATACATTTTTTTCGTAACTTACAGTCCGTGAACTCGCACCAAACCCTACTTCTTCTTCTTCCTCCACATAATGGCCTCCTTCGTCTTATCGAAGATTATGCAATGTATGATATAACACGGATATCATTACTAGTATTAAGTCGTTTAACGATCTTCATGCATCTTATTTTCTTAAACCCTCCAATCACGAAAGAGTTCCCAACACTAGCATTAAGTGGGTTTTAAACTGTAACGTATACATGTATTTGTATTATCTGGTACAGAAACCGCGTGGCGTTAATATTTGACTAAGAAAGGAGGGTATTTCCAAATCGTTGAGAAGGCTTCGTGAACTAAAAGAGCTTAGATATATGGATAAAAAACAGATTAAGTAGTTCATTTTTTCCACAAAAAGTCTTCCGTTTGCACCTTCACAAATAAAAACCGCATCACGTCACAAGCTTATACGCGAGTTTTTAAATCAAATTTGAGCCATGTTTCTATGTATGTTTGTGTGTTCGCGTACGAGGCGGGTGTCGTGCTAAGCTGTTTCCACACATCAGCCTTAGTGAAGCAGGCTGTCTGTCTCGTTCACAGCTTGTGTTTAATAGTCAAGAATGTTAAACGTTTGTACATGTAATATCACAGTAATGAAAAAAGTCAATGTAGGTATTCTACACTCATAAAACATAACTCTTAATTCTAATACGTAGAACGGTTCTGGCAGACTGTATATATATATATATACACACCCGTAGCTATGACGGCCAAGCCGAGTAAAATATGTGTTTAATAATCATTATTATAAGTACATCGTTTAGTACAAAAGTTATTCGTATCGTCATGTGCAATAAATTACGAACAAAATCGCCATGGCCTCATTTGCGATTATATGCAACTCTTTGAAACACATTTTCAAACTTATTTGAAATTGGAAAACTTTCTCCCAGTCAGTCAAACTTTCGCCCTACGCTGGTCAATTCCATATTCGCCCATTGTTAATTTCGCTCTTCACGTCTGCCTTGCTATGTTGGTATGTTGTTAACTATTGTTCGCTCTAATAATAAATTCGCCCTCATTTCGGAGGGCGAAAAGGGCAAAGAGAAAACGCCGTGAAAATTCCCTGCTATACAGTATGTGAACAAAGGTACTGGTCATTTTCTTCTGTAGGTGTTTTTATGCTAGAGACTTGGAGCTAAATACTTTATCATAGGTATATATATAGTAACTCATAGCAGAAAATAAGTTTGGACAAGTCTGCTTAATCTAACGGCTGTATTACGCCTGTTGCCAAATTCCTTTTGAATTTGTATAAAATGCAATATTCAATAAAATCTTTGTGAAATGAAACGATTGTAGACAAATATAAAAAAGAAAACTAATATTATTTTCTTGGTTTATGTATCCTCGCACAAGGCTTGACCAGGATTTCAATAGTCCTCCACCACTGGGTCGCGGGTTCGAGATCTACGTGGTGCAACCGCCAGGTATTGGCCGTAGGTTGGTGGGGTTTTTTCTCCGGAAACTCTGGCTTTCCTCCAACACCAAAACCTGGCACGTACTTATATGACCATAGCTGTTAAAGGGACGTAAAACACAAACAACCCAAACCAGGATTCGAACCGTGAACTTCATATAATTATACTGTCGCTTTAATCAACTAAGTTTCCTGGGCAACAATCGCGCAACATTTATATCCAAGACGAAATTAAGGGGAGGTTACTGTATAAACTACATTGGAATTATTTTGTGTTTTGTCTTCCGCGAGACAAGGATTCTTAAAATATGCTATATTGTGTTCCTTTATGCTTGTGTGTGTTGCTATTTTTTTAACTGGTCATCTATAACCTATCTTCACTACTTGTTAATTATATTTTATCACATCTTGTTCGTCCTCAAATAACGGAAGTATTAGATTGCTCGTGCATCCTGACCATGTCAGCATCTAAACCAAATATAACGTCTTAATCGCTGGCTTGGCCTAATTACTGAACTACATGATTCCGGAAATTTGGCACCGGAAGTACATTCCCCTTTCAGATATTATAATAAACGGAAATTATGCTCTTGGGATGCGCGCCTGTCCGCGCCAGGGATCCTCTGTGGTTTTTTTCATGGAGTAGGGGGAGGGGGGAGGGGTATAGGGAGTCTTAAACTTTTGTTGGAGGGGGCAATGATTCTCGAAGGGAGTTGAATGTTGATGGATTTTCTGGCGTCACCGTTTTGGCTTACACATTATTTTTCGTCGCCAACTCCGGTGGGATCTCATTATTTCGAAGCATACTCGGGGAAGAAACTTTAAATATTCTTTCATCTACCTATGTTTTCGTAATTGCTTAAATTATCTGGTAATAAGTTGCGATAAAATTTCTTGGGATTTTTTTGGGTGCGTTTAATTTGCATATGCTTGTGAATATTCAGACAATTATAGCTGATTTGTTTCCTACAGCTTTACGTGATATAATTAACGTTTTAGTGCTACTGTATCTGCATGTTCATGTATATGTTGTTTACTCAAAGATCGTGTTTACAACGTAAGTGAGTCGGAGCGTTCAAAGGCCATTCTGATACACCATGTAGACTTCCAAGCAGAATAGGTGATCAGTTGGCGTAGTGGATAGCGTACTAGATTTTTCATCAAAACGGCCGGGTTCGATTCCCCGATCGGACGTGAAAGGGTAAGGGGGTAACCTGCCCGATCACTTGGGTTTTCTCCAGGTACTCCGGTTTCCACCCACATTAAGACCCCTGCGCGCTAACGTCCGGACCAACAAGAGCTATTGATTAATAGAAGTTAATATAACTTGCTTGATAATCGTTGTAAAATAAATAAAGGTTATATTTTTTAGAAAAATCCGTCGAACTTTAACGAAATATTAATAAATAGTCCTACAAATATGATGATGATCAAGACAAGCGTTTATATGATAAACTCTCATTTAATTAAATTTAATCAAGTTTAAAACTAACTACGTCACAAAGATAACAGATACTCTTAGCTTTCACCGACAGTTTTCGTCTGAAGAGAAATCTTTTCGTTTCAGCAGTAGCATCGGTTCATGACTAGACGCATTTTAACTTTTATATTATTTCATTAAAAAACGATCTATGTATTTGTTTGATAAATGGCCTGTACGATACATGATATCAGCGATTTTTGTTTATCGCAGGTATATAAATATTTTATGGAATGTTTGACTCAAAATTCAAGAAATAGAGAATAAATATGCACAACTACTTAGAGACGTGTATTCGACTTAACTGTTTTTCTTATCTGTACCGTGCAACCAACAGTCTTAATTAGACACCAAACGTTATCAAAAGAAGCAAGATATGTAAAATTCCTCACAAATAGCATAAAACATGAAAAGGATATGAACTCGGTCAATTAATAACATTTTTGAAATGTATGCACAATCGCTATAAAACGTTATTAATAAAATCCCTGTAGACAAACCGTTCGGTTACAATTTTAATTAATATACTTCAAAATGGAATTGAAATATTTAGAAAGATATTGCATTGAAACCTGACACGATTTTGTTCGGAATGTGGGTTTGTTTCCATTCATCATAATTTTAATCATATTCTAAATAAGATTACAACGTCATTTTTGAATTGACGCCAAACTGTTCCCAGTATAATTAAAATGGTGGGGCACGTTGAGACTTACTTAAGTCACAGAATAGCATCTGTAATAGAAGTGTAAATTAAATCAAATGACATATGGTAAAAATTCATAAATTTTATGGGTTTCACAGCAAATACTTCCAGCAAGATATCCGAGATTTACTTTCGGAGCCCATTTTACTACACTTCCGCCTCTTCAAGTTATAACAAACTTCCTAACCTCTCATAACCTCTTACTACCTCTCCCTTACAACAATTTCCGGACCCGTCATGCCCTTACACACTCTTTTTCTCTTAAAAGATCCTACAACCTCTCAAAATGTCTCAAAATATCTTCTCACAACCTCTCAACCTCTTACACATTCATCATATCTTAGATTGTACAATTTACATGTATACAAGCACTGACTTAACCTCGACATAACGAACATATTTACATTTATATTGACTAATACCATCTTACTATTATTTATTAGATAATTGGGCTGACGTGTGCCATAATCATGTACCTCCTACACCTAGGGCGCAAATATAACGTGACAAGTAATATGGATTACACCAGTAAATATACATACATAATATACATACATTTCTTGTTCATCACAAGATGTCGGTGTCCTTCTACAAACCCTTAAAGCAAATCTGTTGTAATTATCATCAAGGCCAGGTGTAGCTGGAAGGCAATTTACAATAGATTTTGATAACAGGTCTTACGATGAAATATGAACCATCGAAAAAGATGTTTCTTGCAGCTGAAATCTAATCTATATGACAAGATTAATTACTAAAGAAAGCAACAGATTTCCACAGGTGTCAATTCAGTACAATACGTGTATGCAGTACATTTTATTATAACTGTGTATCTGATTGGATCATTTTGATCATATGACGGGGAAATAAAACATCGTGTTTCCTTGCTCTCAGAATTCCCCAGTCATATTTCACTCATTCGGGGCCTCTTTAGCAAAGTGGACAAGAAACACCACACATGAGGTCCGAGTAACTGAAGCAGACGAAAACAATGGCGCGTAATCCTTATCATCTTTACCGCGGGCTATTGCTCTATTCCGGTGTAATAGAGATGTTAGGGAAACACGATTCTTTCTTTCCCTCGATTAGTCATGTTTCACACGAACAAATGGACCAAGTTCGAGTTTTGTTTTATTGGGTTAAGCGTATTATTAACTGCTAAGGTCAATTAATGACGTGCCTTCATGTGCGTAATATATGCGTAGAGGCGGTATGTTGGTGTATTTGCCTCCATGTGATAGCGCGGATCTGATGCTGGCTTTAGGTCGCTGCCTCGCTAAAATATTATGCCGAAGACACCCAGAACATCATTCCACCCGGTCACATCATACTGACAATGGGTGAACCAGTTGTTGCAATTACCTTAAATACTGAACGTTCAGCAGACAATTACAAGTACATGTACCATTTTGAACGAGTTTGGTATGTCCCGGCACAGGGGACAGAAACCATTGCCTGCCTCACTTGGGCAAAGATTCACCGCTAGGGTATTCTTTAAGTTTTGGTAAGTCTTAGTGAAACAAGATAAATCGAAGGAAACAAAGAATCGTGTTTCCCTGCAACAAGATCATGTACATATATAAAGTTTATTAACACATCCTATACTGCGTCAATTGAAAATTACAATAGGCTAATAGTGATTTGCAGGCTTAGCTTGAACACCGATGAAGAGGCGACGATGTAGCCAAAATATATAGAAAATCATTTTTTTCTTAAAAAAGTGAAATTTTATTTTCGTTTTTCAAGAATGCACGCATAAACATGTCTGCTGGATTTATAACAATCTTCCTTATCGTTACTATGATGAATGTCAAGTTTATTGAGTCCAAATTTGATGACACATGAGTAGCTTTTAGTTTAATTTTTGTTGATATCTTTAATGGGTTTTTGATGGTATTCCCAGATATCGCGTCTCTGATAGATCCATCAAGGTTATTCCTACAGAGACGTGCGGGCGGAAAGAACGAATTCTGCATAATATGCAACATGTGATTTTGTTTTCAGGTGTGATAAGAATTTCGAAGGTCATATATAATTAAGTAACCACTATCAGGGGAGGAATACCTGTAAAAAGTATGTTGGCGCCGTGCCGTTTTTCATTTGATAAAGAAGCAACTTTTTTCCGTATTTCCATTCTCTTTGATAAATAGCAAAAAATAACGAAATTAGCTAGGTAGGCAAAACTTATAATAATTAAAACGCCTTTTATTAGCAGTTCTTCTGTGTTTTATGAAATTATAACCCCCGAATTTAACCTTAACTTCGCATGTATGTTCAAGGAGAGGTCGCATTTATGATAAAACTGTAACTTATGTATTAGATCTGCTAAGCATCAATTTCATTTTCTTTGGAGCTGCTGAGTATTTGGATATTTTTAAAGTGCCGTTTCCATGTCTTGACTATTTACAGTCAGTACTTATAATTAGATATTACGAAACATTGGAAATGTCGTCTGTCTCATCGCACGTCCCATACTACGTAACATTGGCCAGACGGGTATCGGTCTGTCTGTCCTGAATTTTGAGGATTTGCCTTTCAACGAAAATTGCTTGATAATTTTAATTTGATTTTGTATAGAGCGTTTTTACATGCTCATATATGTATATATTAGGTACATAGTAATTTGATGTCTCGATAGGGTTCCGAGGTTTAGATACTCCTTTCCGTTTCTTTGGTTTCGTTTGTTTGTGTTTTGCGTCCTATTAACAGCTATGGTCTTTTAAGGACGTCCCAGGTTTTGGTGGTGGAGGAAAGCCGGAGTTCCCGGAGAAAAACCGCTGACCGCTGATATATATATCTGGCGACTGTACTGGCGACTGCCCGACGTAGGCCTCGAACCCGCGACCCAGCGGTGGAGGGCTATAGCAGTAGCAGAA
>JAUMHH010199147.1:0-13502 GCA_032359455.1 Chlamys rubida | reverse complement strand
GAAGTATATAGTCAGTCCAATCAGAAGGGAAAGCAGCATTCCCATCCCTGCTCCTATGGATGACAAAACCAACAGAGTTGTCAGGGCAGTCTTCGTCTCACACGTGTTCCCAGTATCACAGCTGAAATACAATATGCATCGTTTAAGCCTCGTGAAACAAAATCATCTGAGAATCCAAATTTGCAGATATTATAGAAATTATAAACATGTTCCAAAAAAAAGAAAAATCATTAATTTACCCAGTCATGTAACTAAGCAGTTTCTGTATATAATAGAACCTTGTTTATTCTGTTAACATTCTTATTATCTTGGCAACAATTTGATAAAGGTAATGCTAAACTTGTTACCCTTCTGGATCACAGCTCTTAAAGTAAGGAATGCATTCCTATTTACCAGGCCTCGGTGTAACAAAAATTACCTTTTCCATGCACACACTTAGTTAAGATCTTCCATTCTCCCTTTGTGAATATTTAACCATGGAAGTGTTTACAAAACCTCACGACGAATGATTAAGTGTTTGCTTTGTGTAATATTTACACTAACAAGTATATTTATGTCTTAAAATGTTTGTGCTTCACACTTCTCAAGTTTCACGATAAACACAATCTCAATAATGTACATATGTCTTATTGAAATCTTTCATTAGCAAATATAATGCCTCAAAATGTTTATGACCTTTAGATGACCGGGAACGAAATAACGCCACAATCTATAAGTTCTCTCATCAAGACGTCAAAAACTATTATTTTGACCTTCCTGATACACTGTTTTTCCACAATCTGTGATGGTTACGAATTTTAGGTTAAATTTTAAATTTTAAAACGATAATAAGCAAATTTCGTCATTTTTAAAAACAAATGTGAAGATTAACTCGATTTAGTTATATGAAATAACAACCTGGAAAACATAACTGACCTACAAAAATCAAGTGCAATACTGTTTCGATGGAAATAACATTATTTTCTAATTTAATTATTTTAAAGAAACCTTCATTTGTTCATGTATGACACTATTTTTTTATTCAAAACATTTTAATATTTTTGTATAACGGGATAATACTGTTGTACTGAATTCATTTGAAGAGAAATATTTGAGTTGGAACTTAGGTTGGGGATTGATGTCATCCAGAATGTTTAAGTGAGACATGTATAATAATATAACGTGCGTTGTGATCTGACACACTCAGAGATATTGCAGGAATCTACATTGTATTAGATAGGAGAGTGGTACCTCATAATGGTAATTTAATCAATAATATAACACTTACACACACTTAGGTTGTCCGGAGTCGTCTAAGACGCACCTACCACCGAGGCACGATACTTCAGCATCTCCTCTTTGTCTAGCACTACATGGAAGGACACACACCGCTTGACCTCTATGTTGATCATTAAGACATATTCGTCCTTGCTTTATACATTCATGTCCGAATAGTGAACACATGTTCTGGAATTGCTGGGCAACTGCAAATATATATCAATGTCCATATATTCTTTTTGATTTTTTAAACCATTTTCTTTGGATTAAATAATAACAAAATGTAGAATATTTTCAAGAAAGCCAAAAATCAAACTCAGTTCATACCACAGGGAAGAAACCGGAACAGTGTTACCACTATAAACAAAAAACATCATGAAGATCTGGGAATAAAACCAAAAATTCATTTTATAACATTTTATTTTGTTTCATGCTCTCTGTTACTGAGACTTATTATTACAACTCATATTTAAATTTACAATCGTACTCTCATTCACATTGCGCACAACGCAAATATTTCAACAACTGCTTTAATAGCAAACCAACTTTCAGACAACTTCAAAACAAAATATGTATACTGTAAGTTGATGCATTTATAAGCGACACCGTATCCTTTATGTTTTATGCATACAATAAGTCAATGATATATAAAACAGATGTGACTGCTGTGTCAATATAACAAGGGGATATATGAAATGTACTACAAACACGCAGACTTTGAAATGTCATTAGGTTTCAGGTACCCCGAGCCGAACAATTTTATCTCACTCAAACGCACACCATTGAGTGATGGGATAACTTGTCCTTCGGATGCAAACAAATCAATTGACAAAAAACAAGGACACTATACATATATATATATATACTCTCTACTTCATAGGCAGGTATAAAAACCAAATTTGATTATCATATTATTTAAAAAAAGAAATGAAAATATATTTGGTACTTTTCGTTATTTTAATATTAGCCCCTAACCCCTCCAAGAAGTGAAAAACAAGTGAAATAAAATAAAATCCCAACAGACCTTCCATTTTTCCTACAATGTGACCTCAAACATACATAATTTCATTTGCTTTGAATCACCGAATCTATAGAATGTAATGCAGACGCGGAGTATATGAAATGTAATACTTGCACGGAGTCTTTGTCATAATGACCAAGTGTTATTATAGTATGATTATAGGAATTGAGAATATATCAGTTGTACTTTTCTTTTAGATATAGATTTAATATGTCTCGGTGCACAACACTTACCTACTTGGAGTTGTCTCCCTTGAATTGTCCGAGTTGCAGAAATATTAATGTTACCAATGTTCTCAGGTAGATAAGCATGTTGCCATTCCACGTCATATAAAGACTCCAGTACACTTTCGGACACCGAGCCATTACCTTTCAGGATTAGGCTGATAGTATACTGACAGATAATACTGCCCTTCCTGTTAAACAAGATATATACATATACATACTAAAACCAGCCTGGCTGAAGACATACCAAGTTTCCACGTATCAACATGGACGAAATACAATGTGACTGTGTTTGAAAGATAATGTGGAACAAGCGTACTTGACCTATTTCTGAAAAGGTTTTTATATTTTGTAATAATATACATGTACTTGTATTCATTCAATGTAATCAAAATACATAGTCATCATCTCAGACCAAAATATTTGAAATTGTCCCGGTTGTCGAACAACCCTTTAGCTATCAATGAGGAAACATTGCGTCCTTACGTAGGATATTTCCTTGCTTTGTGTATACTGTAATAATTTTGTCCCTCTCGGTCTTGTTCAAAACCGAATTCGACAAAATTCATGGCAACCTTTTTATCTGCCACTATAAAAAGTTCAGAGGTAATTTAAAGCAAGTTTTTGTGCCAAAAGTAAAAAAGAAATTGTATATCAATATCACATAAGATAAACAATACTGTTTCTTTTATTTATTAACATAGTTTGAATGTAAAATTCTTTCATCCATAAATATATAACCAAATTTGCTTCTAAGCTTAATGTCTATTAATCAATATCATTAATGTAGAGGAATGTGTACAGACAGTGTATGAACAATTCAGCTACTTTATCAATATGATTATATCCTAACTATCAAGCGACATGCATCGTTACCTTAATCTCTGAATCGTTAACCTCTGAAATCCTCTCGTTGAGTTATACACAGTCACAAGCTGAAAATGAAAGGGGATAAAATCCACAGAAGGTTTTGATTCCTCGTAAATTTTAACGAAATTAACAATAATATAAATAAAATGTATAAATAAAACCAAAAAAAATAATATATTATTATAAAATAAAAATGTGGTGTTTGATTAAGGAATGCAAAATACGCTGTTCTTATCTTCATCTTGCTCTAGATCGACCTGCATCTATTTAGTTCTGGGCCGAACCGTGTTTTATGATAAACATCTCGGTCGATGAAGATAAGGAACGATAGACAATACCCTAAGGTAAACAAAAGCATTAAACTGACTCAGAATCGAACGAAACTACAGCAAAATATGAGCATGGACATAATTCAAAGGGTGAATATTGAAATAGTGAAAAGAGAATTAGACCTTATGTTCCAGAGGTGAAACACGTTGATTATTTGGTTTCTCTTACAGTTATTGTGACAGCGCGCCAAACATAATATTTCCGTTACAGGATTTGCAATAAGTCAAAATCAAAGAGACACACTCACCAAGTCGTTTAAGCTTGTAAACACATATTTGTATACAGCAGAGGTAGGCTCGTTCAGTTCCGGAGAGTAATCTGCAGTCACCACTAATGTTAAGTCAACCGATATTGGTACTTCGTCTGTAGGATAAATATATTAATGAATCATATAGAATTGGATTCCTTGTGAGTGAGTGAATAAATAAATAAACGAATTGTGCATATTTTTAAAGTATACATATCTTACTTATAGAATTTTGCTTGAACAATTACTTTGACAGATAACTGCTTTGTTGCACATTTTGTGTGAGATGTGAAAAAAAATCAAAATAATGAAATTATTAAATAGCTTTGAATAAGATACAGTGATGTGTTAAGTAAGGGGGTACGTTGAGTCTAGTGCATACCTATATATGGTTGGAGGTTATTATAAGAATAAACACATTTAAGAGAGGTTATCATGATGCCTATTTATATATAAAGCAAAAAGAATTTTCTTTTCAAGTTTGATGACATTTTTATATATGATACTAAGATAAACGTGGAACCACCTGGTTTGTCTTTATCTCATAATCAATCGTTACACTTAGTGACACATGGACTGAACGTTATAATATTTACCTGAGTTATGGAAGATCAATGTGTATACAAAACACGGTTTTATATGATTTCGTCATACTTACCAATTACGTTTTCCCGATATAGGTCATTAGGACCGCTCTGGTTGTTTGCTAATTTTGAAAGGAAATTTGTAGTTCTTGCTCGGCAAAATTCTATACATTTTGCGGACAATTTCTTATTGTTTTTAGAGGATATTTTATCGTTTACATTTTTGTCGTCTTTCATTCGAAAAGGTAAGAGACTTTTTGTAGTTGTCGTCATTCTCGTTCTCTCTGTTGTTGATGTGTATTCTCTTGTCGGCCTACTTGTTGAAGTTGAAAGCATCCTTGTTGCAATAGCACCACGTGATGATGACATCAGACTCAGTTTAGTATACGTAAAATAAACAAAAGTAGAAAGCGGCGTCGTCGATGAGGACGATGAAAATGTTCCTATAGTGTACGATGAGGGTGTCGTGGATGAAGACCAAAACGATGTTGACGGTGTTGTTGATGTTGTCGTTGATCGCATCGTCGTTGACGTTGATGACGAGGCAAGTCTTCTAGGCTCCTTCGACATTCGATGATTATTTAGAGCGCTTGTAGTTGTAGAGGACGATGGAAAAATCAGCGATGACACTTTTGATAAATATATAGGAGCTACCGTCGTTGGACGCGTGACGTAGGTAGTGTGAGACGTCGTTGTATGTGATGGTGGCTTCGTGGACGTTGAATAAACCCTTGTGAGTTTAGCATCGTCGTCAGACCATTTATTAATCCGTCTGTATACGTCACAGTCACATGACGCAAGGTCATTGGCTGCAATCAGTAATCATGGGTAAGTATCGTCAATTATAATTAATTTCATAACACTTCTACCAAATACCAAAATAATAACTGCCTGTATTTTTCAATTGTACTAGTTGAAAGTATCACCTTAATTTTCTTCCATAAAAATCTCACGTATATGTTTATAAACATAACACGTACAAACGATCAAGTTTATAATTATTTTTTAATCATTAGAACTTTTATCAGTTTACTTATAACTAATACTAGTAAAACAAACCTACCTGTATTTTGATAACAGATAAACAAAAATTCAATAAGTGCTGTCTAAGTAAAGCCATCTTAACGAACATTTTCAAGTACATGAACTTGTTATACCAGTCATGCAATGTAATGTGCCGGATTACGTATTCGTATTTGGTTTTACATGCAGTGGCCGACGTTGGGGGAGGTTATTAAACTAATGGGTAATTTTTTTCACTTACCGGTTCTTCTACTGCCCGACGTTAGGTCAGTAAAAGTTATCAAAGTGTGCAGAAAACAGAGAAATATACAGCAGCAATCTACAAGAAAGATTTTAAGATAAATGTATGCTTGATACACATGACACCACTGTATATGAAATCGACTTATTATGAAGAACATAAACTCTCATGAACAAAGATGAACGTAAAACATACACAAAGGTTGATGCACCTTAAACAATCGTTAATAGAACACTAAGCCAAATAGAAATTACACTGCATCATACAGCTGTTTTGTCCTTCGATAACTCATAGGCGATGCTAGGGACAATCAGTTGGACATCCGCATAGATTTAAGCCACTGTTCAAACAGAAGGGGATGTGCGTATACAATCCTTAATTATGTGAACTTAAAAAATTCAACAAAGTACAGGTTCAGTTTTTGAGAAGACAAGGAATAAACCAGTGAACAAAAGACGCAGGGGTTCTACTACTACTAACTAATAAATATATAACATTATATTTGTAATTTATTTAGAGATCAATCACAGGCCAAAAAGCAATTTCACAATTCAAACACAGCGTTTTGTTCGTACGTATATTATAAACACCACATAACAACTACTATGTGTCTGTCTATGTATATGAATATCAAGAAGATATTCGAGTATGAAGGAAATATAATATCTCAAAGCGTTGATAAAATACTTACTTGTCATTGCAGTTAGGAAGAGATTTATTCTAGATCATTCTTAGAAGATGCGACTACAATCCTTAAATCTCTACGATGGTAGACAACGACGTACTATTCATTTGTTGATGATGAGAATATGTTGTCATACTCTGCTGAAACATTGAATTATCATGACAACTACATACTGACACAGTGTTGAATCACAGCTCCCCAATTCTATTGTCGCCGACAGGATGAAGCAGTAGGTCAATCCCTAGTTCACCTAGGACAAAGTGACATTACCATTGATTTTAAACAGAATCTAAGAAAGAGTTATGGACGTCTATTCATTCTTATACTGTATTTTATTACATAAATCCCAGTGTTATCGGCCGGGACTAGGACAGCTGCTTTTATCGATGATTTGATACAGCGGAGCATTTACCTGTCAACAACCTAGTAGGTATACATACACTTATATTGATTTAAACGCACTGTACGTGTATTTTTATCAAACCTGATTACATAAGATATCGTTATCAGTAAGACTATGGTCACAGAGTTGACCTTTTTAGAAGTTTTTGTCTGTATTCATCCTGCTTTGCCTGGCTACTGATTACTACTTCTGTTTCTTTTCTCTCAATTTTATGGTTAGTCAAGGATGAGCCAGGTTTCATCCGCTATTGGACACAATCACTAAAATTTTATATTCTACACAACTTATTTCTTATTTGGTTAAATTTAACGGTGTACCAAATATTGGTTGTAATACCATGTATAACTTTGCGTATATGGTTAATATGAGTATTTTGATAATATAATAGCTATGTTAACAACTTCAATAGATAACTACTATTATAGTTTTACTCGAACAAAGCTATCAATTTTTCAAAAATATTTTAAAACATTATTAACATCATCCTGATTCTGTAAATGATATTGCTACATTGCTTATTATATTTGTCAACGACTTCATGTTGTACTGCTTAGATTATGTGGTCTTTGCATATAAACAACAAACCCTCAGACGATGCAATTCCCTGTTATCGACAGGAAGGGTCAAAACGGTGCCACTTATCGAACGAGACAGCTCTACTGTTTTCAAACGCACAGTTTTCTTGCTTTGTGTTGCGTGTAAGTTGCATTATATTTTTGTGTTTTACAGACCGTGTTGTTAGTTGTCCGTCTAGGTATTAACGCCTTGTAAACAAATGTAACGGTAACGATTGTTTAAAAAGTTAAAGAGAGCTGGTGAACGGTTAATAACAACAGCAAAAGTATATGAAAAACACCTCAAAAAAGATATCGTCTTAATAAAAAAAGGGATAACAGTAGTATTTCAAAAACAAATACTATAGACCACCATTCCCATGATGTTGACTTGAGTCGCTGTAACATCCGAGCTTTAACAAGAAAAAGCTGAATAAGCGTTTGATATGTTAGTGATCTCGGCACAGTTATATCAGAAAAATAATCCTTTGTTGATATATATTTAAAAATTTGTCGAATAATTGTTAGATTATGTTAACATCTTCTAAGGTTATGTTGACATATTCTTTGTTAATGTCGACATCTTTAATAAATTATGTCGAAATAAGTAGCTTGTACATGTTTGTCTATAGCAGATACACTGTACAAACCTCCATACGCTCATGTAACCGATGCATTGGCATTTAACTGTGATTTTTCTAATATTTACGACTTCTAATCTTGCAGATTTGTTGAATATTAAACAAATCTCTTTTGGAAAAGAAGGAAATGTAAATCTCTCATTTGGGCGTGTCTATAAAAACCGAATCACAAGAAATATCAATTGTTCTTCCCCAGATATTCAAGGGGATTTAACTCCATCGATTTATCCGGCAGAGAGTCCATGGATATGGTAATTGGTAAAATATCTTACAAAAACTAAATAAAGATCAAGAAAATCAAAATGATTTACAAGCAAAATCACTTTATTGAAATGTAAATTGTATGCTATATAATCAATGTACTATGGAAATTCAATGATTTACAAAAGGAGAATTTGAACTTTAGGATTTTAATGACTTTTTAGAAAGGTTTTGAATACATATTGTTTCTTTATATGAAAAGAAAGAGTTGCAAGATAAATACAATAAAGATACATTAAAATCGGATTGGACAGACAATTCCTTTTAAAAAATTGGTACAGTACACGACCAAAGTGTTGTAGCTTGGTTTCTGATATCCATTTTTCTCTTTTTTTTTTAATTTACGACAAAAACAGAATTTCTTATGAGATAAACTTCAAATTATTAAATGAATAAATGTTGTAATACATGAACAATTAATTCAAATTGGTCCGTTACATGTAATTACTTTTAATCGTGTACTCTAGATACCCACATTTATTTGTAACAACGTAAAACGGAATTTGTCGTCCAATGCATGTTAACAAAAAACCTTTATATACATAATCATGTGAAAAGTGCTTATATAATTCAGACGATTATACAAATGCTTCGAATACATCATACATATTTATTATCGCGAGACATAATGAAGAATAAGAATTGTTATTTGTGCTGAAGTTAAATCGACAACTCTGTCATAAAAACGAATCAAAAATGTTATCACTTTTACCCATGGTTCAACCGACGCACTCTCTGATCAAAGGGTCCAGCCCTTCCACATACATAAAGAATAAAACTGATTTTACTGAAGTAAAGCAAATCAACTCTAACGATTTACCGATTCACTCAAATGTAGAAATGCTCTAATAATGGTATAAATCCGAATTAGCTAATACATATCCAAGGATCCGTAAAAACACATCTTGGTGAATTTATTTGTCAACACATATATTCTAAAAATACATAAATTAAAGAGTGTGCATTTCAATTTTGATATTTATACAAAACTAATAAAACACTATAATTATCATATCCTTATTCAATCATGTAAAGTAACTGTACACAAACTGATGAAAAAGGAGGAACAAGGTCGTGTTTCCATTTCTGCAAGGCTATACACCTCAATTAGAACCATATGGAAAATTTCGATGATTTAAGTTTAACATGACATGACGCAATTGTCCTGTAGACCAAACGGCTTAATATGCTTATATTCTTTTTTTAAATATAAATATCTAAAAAAAATAAAAAATGATCATACCTCATGCATTTCTTAACAAGATATATTTACAAAATGAAATCTTATTATGCATTCTGAATTTGATATTTGGATAAAGTGATTTACATATAATCTTAAAAATGAATACAAAGCTTATATTTATGTATGTCAGTGCATAGATATGAATATGAGCTATACCACTATCTTTTATACAATGTCACAAAACATTTTGAAATGTTTTCTAAAACAATTAATAAATGTTAAGTTTTACATTGATTTGATTTAAATTATAATAGAACACGCATTTTATATGTATCTTTCATTAGATTTTGATTGGAATGCATACTTTTAAAACAATTGGTTAAGAAACAAATTGACATGAAACAAATTAAAAATAAAAAAAAAACACTTATGCAAATGATTTTTTAGATAACGCAATGTCTTAAAAGAACAAAATTAACATCAAAGACATGAAACACATGCCTGTATACAAATTTAGAAGTACACACTGTATTCCAATAAGAGACTAATCATATTTTTCAAGCATTTTGGTAGTAGCTTTCGTTTCCGAAGACAAAAAAGTTAGTGGATGTTGCTAACATAGCAAAAGTACACATTTCGTAAGGTTTATTTTTGTAGTAATTTCACCAATTCGAAGAAATAAAATCGTTGCGATGATTTTTCAGAAGATACCATATTGGTGGAATTTGACAATATTGTTTCACAGTTATATCAGCATAAAAGATCAATAATACATGTTTTAATCGAGCAAATGAGAATTTGTGTACGCACCACCTGCTTCGTAAATGTAACTTCGTTTAGCTCTTTTTATAAATATGTTTGAGTTCAAACCCGTTTGAGGTCCCCTTACTGTTTTACTTTCTATTTTATTTTTTATATTTGAACTGTTTCTTTACAATATTACTTTTAACGAGTATCTTCATAAACGAATGATTATATTTGCCATAATACACACCAATTCAAAGATGTTGAATGTCGTACAAAAATTATATATCAACTTCGTTATTAAAGTAGCAACTTTGTTCAACTTTGACACAAGTTTATGCATAAACTTACATTTTCCTATATCAAATAAGGATTATGTATGTTATTTGATGTTTATAATGTTAATCAATTGCTGGTTTTTCACAATCCATTGTCGCATTGGTATACATGGGTCATCCCCGAAGAGATTGAAGAGAAATCCGTACACAATCTTCTTCGTATCTCATGTTCTTCCGCTCTATCGGTATCTGAAACAGAGATATATACCACATTTTGATTAACTACCAAAGAGAGAGAAATTTATCTTCAAGAAATACATGCGGAAAAAATAAAATGGCACTGTTTGAACTATTCATATTGAAATGCTAACATATATGACAATAATTTTTATTAATTTCAAAACTGATAACAGCCACAAAACAGTTCTTTTAACTTACTGCCGAGTTATATGTTCTTTCAGTTTCTATCAGATATATTTTGGCTATTATTTCACGTTTGTTTTCAACAACAGTATATTGACTTCCCAACATGCATGTCGAGTGCTATAAATAGGTACTTTATTTGTGGTATTATAGGTTACAGGGAACTCTGTTCCACTACAGTGTGGTTTTTCGTTTAATCAGTAACCTCCCCTTAACTTCCATGTAAATATAACTGCAGCACAGTTGGGCAAGGACGTTTCAAGTGACCAGGTAGCACAATTGGTTAGAGCGATAGTACAACAGTCTGAAGTCCAGGGTGCGAAACCCGGTCTTGCCCCGATGATTTTTTTATACTCAGAACACTGTGGTTTATTTCATATCTATTATTTTTCATAAAGTTCTCGCAAGGCAAGGTTTCTTTTGTCAGAAATGATAAAATAATGCATTATCAATAGTCGTGCTGGGGTACAGTTTCAAACACTTATTTACAGTTTGTCAGTGGTACGGGGATCATTAAAGCATTTTCAGCATCACCTTTATTCGAGCAAAACTACGAAAATGTTTAAAGTCTTTTCTGTTCCCGACTTTCAACAATTCTCCACACCATGTAAAATCAGTGAAGTGAAATATATCCAAAGAAAGAATCTTATATGAGTAAATTATTTTTATCCAATATACAAAATATCTTATCTTGATCACAAACACAATTACTCGTCAAATAAATAATAAACTAATAAAAACATTTCAAAACTTAAAGTAAACAGAACAGAAGATAAGAATAAATTTAACTATTCATTGTGAATATAATTAATCATTAAATTAATTGAAGAAAATCCATTACAAAACAGAATAAACGTCAAGTGACTATTCATTTTGTTTCAATACAAATCCTTGCATTCGATTGATACATACACCTATATTGATAACACATGTTAACATCATGACGTCATAACTACTATTTTTAAGTAAATTTTCTTAAAATAACTAATTGAAAAAATAAAATGTCGGAACTGGAGTGAAAAAACGACGAATATGACTTTGCTTTACATATCACTAAGGTTGCCTTTCACAATTTAGTTTGAAACATTAATTTACTTTAATGATATTGCGTCTGATGGATAATTTTTTGTATACTGTAAATCTATGAGATCATTTACTGTGAAATTAAGTAACAAAATGAATTTTTGGAGGATAAAAAAAGGTACTGTTGGGTTAGTTGAGAACAATGTAAACGATAGTATACAAGTATTGAATAATCATAGATTAATAATCTGTAGCATTTATTAATATAAGTCCATGGTAATAACCTAGTAAGGTTGAGTTGTATCCAACATTTATTTGAAAATGAAAGACATAACGAACAGCTTTGAAGAAAAAAAGAAGATAAAACGCCACGTAGACTTGAGTATTATTCAACATATATCTACGAAATATTTACTGATTTTAAAACTAGATAAATTCAAGCACATAAAAGATGATTTTACAGAAACTTCGAAAAAAATTGCCGAAGCACAAAAACAAAATCGAAATTTAAAATTGAATATGAAAAAAAAAGCACCAAGAGAGATCCAGAATGAAAATTGCTGCTTATAGCATACATGTATATGGTGCACGTCATTGTATAATTTAAAATCCAGAGTGAAAGAAGTATGGACATATTCTTACCCATCTGAGTTTACTGTGGAACGCATGATTTGCGGGCGTCGGATTGAGTACTGAAACAAAGCAAAACAATTTGAGTTAATACAACTACGGTTCTTAGTAAAAGCTTACGATATATGTATTTCAACAAACAAACAAAAAAATCGATATTTCCTTCTTAATGTGCATCGTAATTATAAAGGGACACGAAGCCATCTGAACTAATATGAGCATGACGTACATCACATGAAAATTTAAAAGATAAAGCAGGCTCACATAGATGTACCTATACCGCCGATTTGCCCGTGACCTTTATACCTGACCTATATACACACACAAAAATCTAATCAGGTGTAGACCTCGATATTACTGTATTATTGTATAGATATGAACGTTATCTGGGTTCCATGAACTATCGTGTGCACTCGCTTTTTATTACGGACGACGGACGAACTGACAAAGCGGTATAAAACACCTCCTCACTAATTAGGAATTTAACAATAATAGGGAAACTATAGGAGAAATTCATATTTGTTTTTAAATTCACCATTGACGCCGAGAGAATGTTCTCGACCCTGGGCTCTTAAAGCTATATATGAATTTCTCTTAACCGGAATTTGGATGTGCAGCAAACGTTTACTATTATACATTGTTATATTGAATTCATTGTGAAAGTTTTGATGACCTTTAAAATGTTCCACATGAGCATCAAAATATGCTTGTTTTTTATTTTATTGTTTATTTGAGGTAAATAAACCTCAAAAGGTTGAGGTTTATTTTACTGTAGGTGGAACTGGACAGGTTCGGTGTCCGGCAACCAGGTAGCAGAGATCGTTCGGAGGTACTTGGTTCGAATTTGAAAAAGAGAAAATTGTCTTTTTCTTCAAATTTT
>JAUMHH010199136.1:0-13502 GCA_032359455.1 Chlamys rubida | reverse complement strand
TTATTTGTAGCAGGACTATAATTTCCATATATATATAATACCATGTACCCCAACAGGGTAAGAGATATACAAGAGTGATTGGGCCTATCCCTACCGACAAATAGTTTACCTTGCTAAGTTGCCAGAAAATAGTTACCTGACTTAACAATTAGTTACCTGGCAAGACAATAGTTTACCTGGTCAGAAAATAGTTACCTGGCTCAACAACAGTTTACCTGGCTTGACAATAGTTTACCTGGCCAGAAAATAGTAACCAGATTAGACAATTAGTTACCTGGTAATTGTTGAAGTGTGACTCTGTTTGACAATGGCTGATTTTGGCAGCTGATTCACTGTTGTAGAATCGATGACAGAGTTTACAGAAGAATCCAGAAACTGGCACAATGTACTTCTGGCCTGCAAACAGATGGACCGATATTATTTAATAATCTGAAAGTCATTTTACTGAAACTAACAGAAATCCCAAACATTGTTCATTATGTAGCTATTTTCCCCCCTGAAATATCATTGCACATCAATTTTTTAACTACTTTTTTTTTTTCTTTTTTTTTTTAACTACTTTTTTTTTCTTAAGTCGTGCAATTTAGAATTTAATTGATAATTCCCATTTCCCATAATTGTCTCAAATCACATGTACTTTTAAAACAGGAGTAAGAAATCACTGGTTGAACATACCAACTGCATTGTCTGGGTCATACAACTGTTGACTGCGGGCGATGTCCACCTTATCATCCTTGTCAGGGCACTCCGTCTGAGTGTGATCAGACCCGTCCTGGTCATCATCGGACCTATCCTGTAAACACACGTTATAACCATATACATTTGGAAGCTTCTTAGATCAAATTAATGCCTAATGATTGTTATCCATAGTTGTGTCTGCCTGTCTGGACTAAAAAGGACCTTCTGCACTACAAGTGTGACTAATTTTATATTATCAGGATTGTCGTTTAAATATGTTTACTCTGATGGGATCAAAAATATTTTTTTAGAAGCTGAAACTAATCTATTAATCTAGTTTCCTGTTCTTTAGACAACATTGCTGGCCACGAGACAAGCATATAAGACGTTGGTATTATCACAAGTCAGTAAGTGTTTTTTTCTTTTGTAGTGATAGTGGGTTTTTAAAGTACATCAAAGTCAAGACCCATTTTATCACAAAATTATTTCGTAATTTAAACATACCAGTATACGTACTAGATGATTTTTGTATGTTATTACACTGTAGTCTAAATATACACCGACTTGGAACATACACAGATTTTATTCTGACTGTAGGACTTATACAACCCTCTGCTGTCAGCTCAGTACGGTTTGAACAAGTTCTGACAAGAGCATGGACATACAAAGTATTATATAGTGGTTGTGTTAAACTATACGGTTTTCTATCCGATCTCAGAGAGTCTTATGGAATTCTGACTTTTCTCATTGAAGCATTTATGAAAATAATTTTTGCCGACCAAATAGAATTTCCAATTTATCAATATCTGACTTTTCACATGTTTGATTAACTCCATGACAACTTATTAAGTACAAACAAGGTCAAATAATCGTCATAGCAACAATAATTAACACAATGTAGTCTAAGTCTTGTAATATCTGCTTGACTAATGGTAGTACCTGGGATAAATAATCATCTTCAAATCCAATGGTATCGACAGTGACCATGTCACCAAAATCTGGAAATCCATTGTCCTCGTCATCTTCACGGCTGGACTTCCTTGCACGATCTCGGAGATTCTGACGAAACAAAATACAGTGAATGTTATATTCCTGCAACGGTGTACCTGCTATATAATCCAATAGATGTCTTTATCTCCTGTTAAGTCTGTTTTGTGGACGCACTCCTACCAGATGTCCTATATACCAACTAGTGTATAGAGGAACAACCATCATTAATGTTGTATAATTACTAACATAAAGAGGTTATACATGTTTGTACAAATGCTACATACAAACTGACATACATAGTTTAATTTCCCCCCAAAAATATGAACTTAAAGCATTATTGAATTAGTGGTCCTTCTGACATCTTTAATCAGTGCTTAACTCATTCACCCCTGAAGACACATTTGAGCTCCTCCAATTCAAAGATTGGAATAGTTCATTATGAAATTTCAGGGGTGAATGAGTTAAGAGCAACAACCCATTAGTCTGCTTTTAGGCCTCTTGATTTCCATATTTCTTTGAATCCTGTTAAAATGATTCATCAGTAATTTGCTCACATAGTGTCTGAATAGCTTAAGTTGAGTTTCGGCCCAAAGTTGGTTTTTTGTGCATCCAACTGATTTTTTATAAATTTATAATCAAATGAAAGATATACCTGGCTTTGATTTCACAAAATAACTTGAGCCTAAATTAAAACTCGGCAAATATGTATTTTAGCGTTTCATCAACATGCCTTATTGTGCTCCAACAAGGGAAATCCTTCCAATAGCTGAATGGTTGTTATATAGAATGGGGCTATATCAAGCTTGGTAAAATGTTCTACCCAAAAGTTTTGATGATTTGTATAATTATAATTCGTACATGAAACTGAGATAATCTGTTAAAGATAGGTATATTACAATGTCACATAAAGTCTAACGCACCTCCATGTGATGTGGCGTTTTGAGATGCCTGATAAATTTCTCTGGAGACTTGAACATTTGGCTACAAACATTACACCTGGGCCATAAATCATGTCGTGACGTCTGTCAAAACACAAGAATTACCCAGTCAGGAGGTGATAAATTATGCCAAGTGTGTGCAGCAATGTAAGACCGGACTGTAAACATGAGAACTTCATTATGCATATATGAATAGCCCAGAATGTTGATGCTGCCCTTACCTTGCAAATTAACATACTGGTAAGTAACACTAACAAGCGCTAGTAACGTAGGCATTCTCAAAACAGTTAATATACAAATGTGTCATACAAACGAATGAATTAATATTTAATATGAAGCCTTATATACCACCTGTTCATACCTCAATCCTCATTTAGTAGAAATAATTCTTTACGAAATATTCTATTTTCATGCTTCTGTGATAAAGATTGGTCACATGGTCTGGTTGTTTTGGTCGTATTTCTCGAAATACATATACATTTTCCCCCCCGAGTTGCTTCTTGGAAGATGTCTAATTTAATCAAACTATGGTAACCAGTTATTATGTATTTTGACGGTGTACTGGTGAAGTAAGCGGCTTGTGACCGTTGTACACACACTTAGATATATGGTGTGTTACTGTTAGAATACTCAGCCTAGTTATGAAAACAGCAGCACAAGTCTCATTTTGTTTTCTTCTGATCAGTTATCTATTTCTGTCAGCACAGTAAACAGGGGGAAAAGGCAAAGCTTAAGATAATGTTTGATATACACAGGTCTGCAATAATTTGAAGCAGTGATTTTTCTAGCTCCTTTCCACAGGGGCTGCCTGTGCCTTGTGACTTTAGGAAAATATCACCCATACAAAAACCACATTTTTTTGGAAAATAAAGTGATTTTGTTTTTATTAATTTTGGGAAAATAAGCAGAAATAATCTCGAGGAAGGGGCCTTTTTTATAGGCCCGAAATTCACCCTAAAAGTCACTGTTGCAGATATAGTTATGGTTCAGATAATAGAAAGCTCTGAGATATGATAAAATCCTGGAGATTAACTGGTAAAAAGCGTTGTTATGATCAGATAGTGTGGAAAGAAATGACTTGTGCTGGCATTAGATACTATTTCTGCCTGAACTACAAATTATAAAACAGTTCAAACTCAGATGGATTAATGGCAAGTGTTACAAACCTCATTCTGATTTAAAACAATAGTTCAACATGAAAACATAAGCAAACTGGCTCAAAATGAGAATAAACAGAAAACAACAAAGACAGGTGAAAACAAAGGCTGCAAGTGAAAAGCGAAAGATTTAAAAGCAAACCAACTTTGTTGAAATTTCAACAAAACTGATTTTTAAAGTACCAAGCTAAAAACTTTCTAGTTTTCCCAATAACTATCAAAATTAATTATACTGATTTGTAACAGGATGGGCAAAACGCATGACAGACATTGGTTCAAACCCTGGACCTCCCTACAATTGACAGACACTCAACCAACTAAACTAGTGTTAAAATGATGCAAAACAAGAAAACAAAAAAGGAAAATAAATATCAAAACAAAAGCCGACAGTAACACCTAGCTTACTACTAGAAGTGACAGCGTCTGTTAACAAACACTGCTACAATGAGCTAGCAGGACACAGACACAAAACTAAAGCAGTGAGTAAAGTTTAGCAGCGGTAAGCGGATGACTTAAGCAGCAAGTAAATGAAGCAGTTGTCAGCCAATCTTGGTGGTACCTTTCTCAACCACGCCCCACCCGAATTTCCTTGGTTGCCACGTCGTTGACCTGAAGGGGTCATGTGGGTGGGTCCTGGGTGACGGAAGCGACCAGAAGGTGGCGTGTTACCAAAGTTCTTCAGAGACAGAGAGAAAAGTTGAAGAAGAAAAATAACTAGGCATATATTTACAGAAATACAATAATAATGTTTGATTTAGTAAGTGGAAATAAGCATTCAGAGAAGATTTTCAAGTTGAAATATATGAAAGCAGAAAACAGTAATGATAAAAGCATAAAAGAATTAGTTATAATAGTCTTCAGGTGATATTGTATTTTGTTTTTGTGCATCCTAGCATAAATTTCTAAGCATTCTGAAAATTTTATAATATTGAATTTTGCTTCTCAAATGAAAAAGTAAAGCTGATTTGTGAACTGTCAAATACCAACAATGAGTAAACGAAATATTACTACACACAACACTGAAAACATTGAAAAAGATTTGCAGAATAGACAGACAGAAATTAAGATTCACCGATTCTATTTTCACATTTCTCAACTGCACAGATTTTCTCTACTTTTTATCGAAATAAACTACCTTCATAAGCTAATAATCATGTGAATTATTCAGGACTTTCCAAAATAAATCAGCTTGTATGCTCTTCAGGTAGGTGAACTAAAAAAGTGGCATTTGAGGTAATGATCAATAAATAATTTTACCAGTCAGTAATAGTAGAAGATCAGATGTGCAGGGATGTACTTGTCATAGCCATTAAGCGAATGAAATATCAGTAAACTGGGTTGCCTTTAGGAGTAGACATGACAGTACTTCTAGAGTTATGCACTGTAGTTCTATACACTACATGTAGCTCTACCGAAAGCTTCTGACAAAATCCAGAATATAAGAAAGTTTGTATTATTACACATAAAATTTCATACAATATACAACTTTGAATCATACTTAGCATTTCAAAATGGATAAAACCTATCACTTGCACAGTAATGAATGTTGAAAGCTGTCTACAAGCCTGTGCTGACACCACTTACCTCCCTTGAGTAGCGTCCTGAGAACTGTGGATACCGACCACCATCCCCTGCACTACTGCGCCTCTCCTGCCTATAACAACATAAGTGTTACATACTTAACATACAGGTGTTGGATTTTTCTATAAGAAAATAATGGTTTTCATAGTAAAAAATCGCGAGAAACTTTTACAGTTCTGAACACTCTTTGGTAGATTCATAAGTTATCTTATAAACTCTGCTTCTTTCAAGCTTAACGTCCAATTACATCTTCATCACTCATATAATGAATGTTAAAGCAATTATACATATTTCATATTATCAAAGCAACTATTTATTTAAACCAAGTCTTCTTTGTGTCCCTCGAAATGATCTTATAAAACTTTCATAACAGATTATGTGCACAATACAGCTTGCTAACTTCTGAGGTTCCTTGGGTTTTGTTATAAACATGTTGGGTTTTTTATGTTTGTAAGAAGGTATCTAGAATTTTGTTTGTGCTCAGTGGGTTACTGTGGGTACGAAAATACAGTATTCCAACAGCAACTTTCTGGAAATACTGAAAACATTAATAATTTTTTTGTGTTTAACTCGTTCACTACTGAAATTTCATAATAGACTATTCCAACCTTTGAATTGGAAGAGTTCAAATGTGTCTTCAGGGGTGAATGAGTTAATTTGTGTATGTGAAGATATTGACACTGATATTCAATTACCTAGAACAACAAGAAATGTCTGTCAAATACTGTTTTCTCCATTTGGTTCAAAGTCTTTATCTTAAAGATAGATACGCGACCTTGACATTGACCTTGACAGGTGCATGGCTTTTATTCTCACACGTTTATGTGCTTGTTTGTAAATTGTCTGTGTGAACACTTATTGTAGAAAGTTTTGCGACATTCGATACATTGCTTTGGGAAACATTGATAAAGACTACACTTATATTCTATCACATAATGACCCCATTGACATTGAGCCTCCGACAGCAACGCAAAGTATTTTTATTTTTATTTTTCAGTTGAAAGATTTCGAAGTTTCTAAAAACCAAGTGACCTTGTGACCTTGACCTTTGACATTCAGTATGAGCAGCCTTCAGACCTACTCCTATAACATAAGAGGTCGGTTACTTTTTATCGGAAATGATTGTACTGACTGCGATGGCGCTTGTCAAAAGTTACTCGACGTGTTAAACTTCTAACGCTGTTGGAGTACTTTCAGGCCCCTCTCTTACTTTCGCAAGCAATGTAAACAAAAATAAACTAACAATCGGCAGTATAGCTTTATCTTTACTTTCAGCCTCGACAGACTTCCTTCAGTTTTGGTGAACAAGACCTGCTTCATCCGGGTACTTCTGATCCCACAGAAAATGTCCGACAATTGTGATTTCATAGTAAGGAGTTTGACTAACGTCCCTAGCCATATCAAGTGAGTAGATATACTTTCAAATTTAATAAACATGTGACGGATGAATGAACAAACATATCTTTACAAAAAATCTCTGTCAGTGTTTCATTTTGTTCACAATCTCTACACAGAGTTGTCGTTCCTTTTCAATCACACACAAAGGGAGTGCAAGGACCGTAACTCTGCGTGGAAATTGTATTGTTCATACCACGAACTCAATCGGGAACCTTCGGCCGTTTCCGTAAACGAATTTTTCTCGTTTGTGGAAATTACCGACGGTTCCCGATTGACTTCCAACTGTCATCATGAATTTACTAAAGTGGTGTATGATCTATTATGTATTTTTTCTTTAAAAACGATTCAAAATGAAAATTAAATTGTGTAAGTGTTATGATTATTAAGTGTTCAGCGACGGATCACGATATCTCGGAAAATACGTTAATTAGCAGTTGATCGTACAGCTATCAAGGTATGGGGATGTTTTGCACTCAATCTAGGTTACATTTTTTTATCTAAAAACCTGAATAGGGACGCACTGATCCCGGCTTTATCACTTACTAATCAAAAATTTAAACTGTATATCTGACCCCGGCAGAAAACACGTGTGTGGATTTTCAAATAGACAGATGTCTCCCCTGATTTTTTCATGGTACGCAATTTCCTGTTTTCCCATTATATATATAAACATTGTTTCCCTCTAGAGAGTAAGACTTCGGGTTATAACCGCGTGACAAATCTTGGTTTCTCGTAAAAAATCCCATTTAAAGTTTTCATAAAGTAAATAGATATTTGTGACATATATTGTTGAATATATTTCCTCATGATATCGTAATGAAATTGAAGGATGGCAGGATTTGTGTCCCTCGTGCATTTTTCAAGGGAACTTTTTTGTAGCTCTCCAGATTCTATCATACAGCGAAGTTTTAAGCTCACGGACATCAGACTAAGACGTTTAAAAGTAAAACGTGTTACGTTATTAAAATCAGTAAATTAAAAATACCAGTCAATATTGCATAACTGATGAAAGTCCCCCTCTCATTAACCCAACCCCACCCCACACTCCATCTCCTATACTACCCTTATCTCACAACTCTCTTAACCTTACATTCCCACCATCCGACCCCCCGACCCTCTCCCCCTCCCTCCTCTTTGTTTTTATCCTATCGGTATATATCTCGCCCAAAACCCTTCTACCCTTTCTCAGTGTACGTCATCCTATTCGATTACATAACCGACTCTCTCCCAACTAACACCCCCTCCCCCTTCCCCCACCCCATCGGGAGAGATCTACTTACAGATGACCTATCGACGTTGTTTTTTTTAGCTCATCAGCATCGCCCTGCATCAGTGAAAGGATGAAAAAGAACTTAAAACAGAACTAAATATGATTTAAAACAGGATTAGGGCTGAAACAGCTGTTAAATTTCATCTTAAATACGGTATAGAAACCCCTCCGACTGTGAGTGTGTATTGATGTTTCCCCACAGACGCGTGTGTTACCTTATGACGATGTCACGTGCTTACAACTTAAGGAACATCTCCGGCGCCCTCAGATGTGAGGGATCCGAGATCCGAGATTGATAAAGAAGACGGGACTGATCATGTAGAACAGGGCTCGAGGTGCAGCTTAACCAAAACCCCAGGATAATCCTCAATCCCCCCTCCCCCTTTCCGGGTTTGACATACACAGAAATACACGTTATTTTGTTGTGTGTAGTGACAAATAAGGGAGTGCGGAGGGAGCGGGGAGGGGGGTCTCGACAGCATCTGTCACCTGTCACGTCAGTCACTCACACGAACATAAAATTTGAGATTGACAATGTTATGTCAGTTATAATTTTATGTGTGGGTTAACTTCTCACAAATACCGTGCATTGGAATGTCACGACGGTTTTGTTTATCGTATGGGTTATGTTTCTATAATCGTGACGAGGTGAACGAGAGTCGAACCGCGGTCACCAGTGCAGGAGACCAATCTTCACGCACGATTGGAACTCGTGATCAAGTGTTTTAGTTCGTAATACGGAAAGAGTTACACATACACGTACATAATTATCTCTATTCAGGAAACATAGCCTTCTATAATCTCTAGTAAAGATTGATAAAACAGTTCCTGTCTTGAAGATGTGAAAGAGAAATCTCCAACCTTCGGGGTGATATTTTTGTTGTTGTTTACTCAAAGCTCTGCTGAGGGTTAGAAAACCAAAATAATCAACCCAAGGGTTGGAGTTATCTCTGCTTCACCCCCATGGAGGATTATTTTTCTCCAACCTATTTCTTCAGTCACAACTCAACCGATAGTAATCTGGCCGGCTTGTTTGTAAATAAAAGTACATACGGTGCATGAATATCACCATTCAATATTTATGTCGTCACAGTCGCCATTTTCTTTTTATGACGTCAAAAGTTAGTGCGTGCTATTCGGCACGAGGCTATCTTCCCCTAAGGGATGGTAAGTTGACCTTTCCTGGCTAAAACGGAAAACTCTACTGTGCAAAATTGGAGAAACAAATGTTTATAACACCATCTAGTTAAGTTACGTCCGTATATAAGACACAAACGTCTGTAACTAGCAGCCAACGTAATGTAGCAATCAGACTAGCAATGGAAACAACACATGCCGACGTACTGTAGTAACCAGGTTAAAAGTGACAACAATACACACCGACGTACTGTAGTAACCAGGTTTAAAGTGGGAACAATACACACCGACGTACTGTATTAGCGAGGTTTAAAATGACAACAATACACACCGACGTACTGTAGTAACCAGGTTTAAAGTGACAACAATACACACCGACGTACTGTAGTAACCAGGTTTAAAGTGAGAACAATACACGCGGACGTACTCTAGTAACCAGGTTAAAAGTGAGAACAATACACGCCGACTTACTGTAGTAACCAGGTTTAAAGTGACAACAATGCACACCGACTTACTGTAGTAACCAGGTTTAAAATGACAACAATACACACCGACTTACTGTAGTAACAAGGTTTAAAGTGACAACAATACAAACAGACTTACTGTAGTAACCAGGTTAAAAGTGGGAACAACCGCGCCGACGTACTGTATTAACAAGGTTTAAAGTGGGAACAATACAAACCGACTTACTGTAGTAACCAGGTTAAAAGTGAGAACAATACACACCGACTTACTGTAGTAACCAGGTTAAAAGTGAGAACAATACACACCGACTTACTGTAGTAACCAGGTTTAAAGTGACAACAATACACACCGAGTTACTGTAGTAACCAGGTTTAAAATGACAACAATACAAACCGACTTACTGTAGTAACCAGGTTTAAAGTGAGAACAATACACGCCGACGTACTGTAGTAACCAGGTTTAAAGTGATAACAATGCACGCCAACGTACTGTAGTAACCAGGTTTAAAGTGGGAACAATACACGCCGACGTACTGTAGTAACCAGGTTTAAAGTGATAACAATGCACGCCGACGTACTGTAGTAACCAGGTTTAAACTGAGATAGATACACGCCAACGTACTGTATTAGCGAGGTTTAAAATGACAACAATACACACCGACGTACTGTAGTAACCAGGTTTAAAATGACAACAATACACACCGACGTACTGTAGTAACCAGGTTTAAAGTGACAACAATACACACCGACGTACTGTAGTAACCAGGTTTAAAGTGGCAACAATACACACCGACTTACTGTAGTAACCAGGTTTAAAATGACAACAATACAAACCGACTTACTGTAGTAACCAGGTTTAAAGTGAGAACAGTACACGCCGACGTACTGTAGTAACCAGGTTTAAAGTGGGAACAATACACGCCGACGTACTGTAGTAACCAGGTTTTAAGTGAAAACTAAAGTCGCTGACGTCCAGCAGCCGAAACTTGTTTTTTTTCCGATTCCTAAAATTGCAAATATTTGAAGCTAGCGACAGACAGAGTTTGAAGAAGTCATACCAAGAATATAAATTAAGATCACAGCATGTGACGCTCGCGCGTTCTTGATCCAGTAGTTATCACAAGTTTTATGTGGGCGAGTTTGCCAGAAAAAACTTACACTTTTTTGTCTTAAAAACACGAGAATTTACATAATATGGAAACCGCCCAACTAACGTTGTTTATGGTTTATGGAGATCCATATGATTTTAGATTATGATAACAAAAGTACACGTTCTAACTTAAAGCGGATACGGGCTGGGATTAGGGCGGGGAGGGAGACAGGGGCAGGTAACAGCTGCCGGAACAGACGTCTGATACACATAGATCCCTAACAATACAAAGGGAACATAAACACACAGAGGCAACGTTACACCGAATCAAACAACGATAATACTTCCATAGAGTCTCACGTGCAAATCAGTTCTAGCTCATTCGGAACACCTCGTCCCGATTACTGTTCCTTTCATCGTTCCTTTCATCGAAGATGACTGATTCGACCGAGGTGTTCCGAATGAATTCTAGCTATCAAACGATATTTCCTGTAAGTGACCAAAGATGATCCCAAGTAAGAGTTGCCAGCATCAGAGACGTATAAATTACGTAATATATACGTTTCTGCCAGCATTAATCACTCATGAGAGAGGTTAGAGTTTATCGTCACTAAAAGTAAAGTAAAAAAATATCCTCCCCAAGAATTACCAATACTTATCCTACAGGGGAGTGACCAATTTTGCTCTACCCTGAGAGTGACCACCACATACTTATCCTCCCTATAGTTTTGTTTGTTTGTGTTATATAATGGTATTGTTCCTGCTCCGTTGGCTTTTCCGGCAGCATTAAACGTGTGTGGGTGTGAGCATTTTGAGACCCCAACCACTCATTACATGGATAAAGGTTATGTTCATTATGAAATAACTACCATACATGGAATTGAAATAAAACAAATATAGAAAATCTTTAATAATTTTAATTCGTATTAGCCCGACTTTCCTTTGGCCCGAACACCAGACCTTTTGAACAGGTACATGCCTGCATGGTGTACGGTAAAACAGTGAAAACCTATCTCAGCTAGCCCGCAGATAGATCGTATCTGTGTTCCTCATGTTTTCTTTTTCTATCTTTAAAACCCGTTTCAGCTTCTAAAAGGTCACTCCTCCACATCATCTTCATTATCAGACTATTATTTTCAATAGTCTTGTTAAAGTCAGTCTTCGCAAAACAAACAAAGACGTAGAATCTTTAGCTGTTTCCTCTCATCCGCAGCTTAGATGCAATACAAAGAGCTCAAAATATATTAACATTGTTACACAAATAATGTAAAACTTAGAAAATTTGTTTCCTCAAAATTAGTTCGGTAATGGTTTTGTTGAGATCGCCTATAGATACATAATTAGTTAGGTGTGTGGAGTGACCGTCACCCTTATATTTTGCCAACGGTTTTTGTTAGGCGTACCCAAACAACCGGATAAACACACGTGATGTTTCTAATATATATATACGAACTATAAGCTATAGCTTATAAATCAATTAACGGAGAAATACGTATCGTGGAAAAAATGAAGCTTCACCACCTCTACAAATAATCAATCTCGGGGATTCTCGCGCGGTTAGCACCCCCCGTCACGAGATTAGAGGTTTTAACCGACATATATATTGCGGCATATTTTCACTACTGGAGACTCGACGCGCCGAGTAGAAAGTTATATCTTATCCCGGAGATGGCTTTCGGAATCGTTGCCTTTAAAAAAATCTGGTTCAGTTACCTAGATTGTCAGTGCTGTGTAAGACAAACAGTTATGAGATTATATTTTGGTTTTCACGTCGAGGTAAAATCTCATAATATTCCGATAGGATCCGAGAGTAAAGACTCCACAGTTTTCGATGTTCGATGAAAAACTGATAACACTTAAGGGGCCAGACAACTGGTATGGAGTCCTTTGATGTACACGTCAGAGTAAGACGGTCGGGGTTCCTCGGAGTTTTCTCTGGTCCAATCCTCAGCTAGGATAGTCCGACACACTCCTAGCTACTAGTAATACAAGGGGACTAAATGATTGGTCTGTCATACAATCTAGATAATAGCATTCCTCTTGTCAAAAAATTGAAATGTTTGTTCTACTAAACCTCATTTTTTGACTTTACAGGCAGAAATGATGAAAGTCATTCTGAAGGTCGTTAGAGCTCTACACTAAGATCATGTGTACATGTATCAGTTTCACATGTGCCCGGATGTATGTTCCGCCAAATCTCTTGTACCCATTTGGACAATAGATATATGTTTAACTCATTCACCCCTGAAATTTTATAATAAACTATTCGAACCTTTGAATTGGAAGGGTTCAAATGTGTCTTCAGGGGTGAATGAGTTAACTTGTGTTTTATGAAGATATTGACACTGATATTAAATTACCTAGAACAACAAGAAATGTCTGTAAAATAATGCTTTCTCCAGATAGATACGCGACCTTGACAGGTGCATGGCCATTATTCTCAGTCAAAGTCGATAGACCGCCCTCGTTATTGGTTCATCAGCGAACGTTTTTTTCCCAGAACCATTATTTTTATGTTTACATCGACACAATCATAGTCTGTACACCTAAGGTTGTGTGTACAGTGGAACAATGTTAGTTCGGAAACCTTTTGGTCTGTATGTGTTTTAGAACCTTATAATCGGAACCCTTTGGTTTGCATGTATATTGGAACCTTGTAAGACATTGTAATTTTGGCGAACGCAATTTAAATATATTACATACGAAACTCAGGCATCAGTGAAGCTCTTTGAAAAATGATTTGTTCCGTGTTAAGATTGTTGATAATCCATCATGCGCTTGTGGAAATTCCTGTGAGGA
>JAUMHH010199125.1:0-13502 GCA_032359455.1 Chlamys rubida | reverse complement strand
TTTATCTAAATTAAGCTGTAGTTTTGCGCGCGCTAACTTTTTCCCGTAATGCCTATATATGCCTTCTTTTCATTCTTTTCACAAGCTTTGCGTTTTTATCATTTCTGACCCTGTGGGCAGTTGCCCTATTTTGTGAATTTAAACTGGATATATTTGGGACTGGATTTTTCATTTTCAGTCGCCATTTGGTCGACAGATGATAAACAATTATATAGATCTTCAAATACATTTGCGGGGGAGGTCTTTGGAAGAGTGCTGCACTTGCATGGTCTGTTGACGAATAGTTCATGCACGCGCAGGGTCTATCATCCAATAATACATGGTTATTAACCAATGAAAAGTGTCGTTACATCGCAAACAATGTAGAATTAACTCTAACCGTTGTCGCGCTTTCACAAAACCTGTTAAAACTAGGGACTTTGACCAAAAGTCCATGTGCAGTGGTTTGAATATCGTTGGCAAAAAAAACAACCTTGTATTCAGTTTTCATTTTGGATATCAAGCTGCTTATTATGTGTTAGGGTAATAAACCTGATATACTTTAACCACTATGAAAGTGAATACAATTCAACATGTTTTTGTTGGCTAAGTGTCTGTCGTAGATTTCAACAGACAATATACTGTAGTGACAGGAGTCTCTCCGTACATTGAACCCGCCATGACAAGCGCTCGTTGTTTACATGATGGATGACCCAGCTGGATCATAGTTGTCTAGAGATGTAGAAAAAGACCATCCTGAAGGAGGAGTCTTTCTAAGTCATATTAATTCAGATGTTGCAACTTGTTTTTAGTTGAAAAGCTTGGAAACAAATGGGTTTTGATCACAAAGAAATAATTGGAATAAAATCGATTTTGCCAACAAAGGATTAATGCAGTTAACACGACAAGTACACCAGTCACTCGATCTTACATACCACCGTTCTTCAAATTCAAAAGTTCCCCAATAATTTCTTTTTATCAATCCCATTTGATTCCAAGTTTTTCAGTCACAAACAAGTTACATTCGTCATAACGAGACAGGAAGCGAATGTAATGCAGTTCGAACAAGGTGACCATATAATGGTTCCTCTAAGGTCTTCCAAACTAAACATTGCATTCAGTTGAATTGCTGAAATGTCAATATGACTTCATTTCGTACTTGACTTCCAAAGATAATCGGAATCGATATGGTCATTATATTAACAAGGAGCAGCATTGCAAAATATAGTGTTCCTCTCATTGTTTAAGGTACGGAGTACTAGGTCACGATAGAGAAAATTAGATGGATGATATTTAATTTTTAGAATACCATCAGTGTAGACAGAATTGAATGGTCTGGGGGTCGAAATGTTGATACAAACATACAAACTGCCAAACGATGACAATGCATTCTTTATCGTAATTAGCATTTTGTATATTTGAATATGAATGACAAAAATTTGATCTGTATCACTTCCAAAAAAACTATAAAAGTCGTGGTTTTAGATTATAAAACCTACACAATGGAAGAGGTAAGTAAAAATGTGCAATACTAACAAAAACCTAAAAAGCAGATCAAGAGAGATGCAGGCAGAATGTTAAGATATCCCCAAGTCTGTCAATAATGTATTTTTTGTTGTTTTAGTTTTTAACCAAGGTATCGCAGATACAGCGAGAAGCATACACTCCAGATAGCCCTATGTCTTCAATAGAAGCATGCACAGAGGCTTCGGCAATCTCCAAGTCTGTCAATAATGTATCTATTGTTGTTGTTTTTTTAACCAAGGTATCACATTATTTTTATTTTAACACAACCCCAAACCCCGATGGTTAAAATTGATTGAATGCTCCTGGTAATGGTAGACTAAAAAATAATCCAAAATTAGGTGATTGGCATATTTTTAATATTTTTAAAATCATTAATTGTATTCACAATCAGGATAAGTCTGCTCATATCTAACAGACAGACAACTGGGTTATCAACGTTTCCTTTTTTCCATCAATAACAAAATATCACAAGAATCTACAAATCATCCTTATCTATAAACTTCATACTATTATACGGTACATAGTCAAGTCTACTAATATGTACGCTGATAAATATTACGTTTTTCTACCAATACTACATTTCTGAAGCCACAAAATAACTATTGTTCAAATATCATTTGAAGTGTTGAAGTTCGTAGGTAAAATTTCAAAATGACGTTAACACAGAATCAAACGTAACAAGTATGGCACTAGTAAAATATACCCAAGCAGTTCTAATCGTGAGGGAAAAGAAGTGTCTAAATATTCAATTTTGTATTGATCTGCAAGTAAGATTTAATACAAAGTATTTTACTAAGTTCATGAAATTCCGCCGACCCAAAAAAAGAAATATTATATTGATATAAAAATGTAGCAATTTATTTGATTTATGTTCTATGCTGAATGTTTGACCAATATGAGGACATACAAATGAAGGGAGATCACTCACACAGAAAGCACTCTTGTGTTGTTATCAGGTATAACTCTGTAACTGTACGAACAATGCCATTTGATTCACAATTACCCAAGTTAAATACCAAGTTCAACTTTAAAATGCAAAAAATAACAACTTTACTAGCAGCTACCTAAGGAAACATAAACACAATCTTAAGTTTTACTTCTGTTTTCTTCTACATAAAGACTGTCATATAGCTATTCTAGGTATGGTTCAGATATCTTCATCGCTTCAGATACAGTCTATAACAAACATCCAATCCATGAAAAACAAAGATCAGCAGCATAACAGGGCAATCTTTCTTGTAAATGATTCCTACATCGAACGCACAACACACTATTTTCAACTTGGTTTTTATATGCCATAGATAGAATAAGATTAACAAGTTTAAATATTTTGATTTTACTAAATACTTTTAATAGCAAACTATAGTATTTTACCTCTTCTAGTACGAGAAGGGAGATAACTCTTGCAAAGAGTCAATGTTGCTTTAGACGCATTCCTAACTACTGAAGGTTTGGTTGATATGACCTCGTTTTTGTCTTCTTTATCTAGAATCAAGTTTTTACTTTAAATTCCAAATTACATCAATAAATTAAAAAAAGAATATATGATATACATTGCATATATATATAAAAAAAGACATCACTTGACAATTTATAAACCAATCACAGGAGAGTCCTCAAAAGGTTACATTACTTAATGTCACATTTCCTATAATATAACATTTGCATAAAACACCATTTTCCTCTATATATATATTGTAAATAATTTTAGTTTTCTCTCATGTGATGCATATGACATGAACTTCTCTTAAAGTCATATTCTATCGTCAGTTTCTAAACATAAGTATGTTTTGTAAATAATATCGAAATGTACGGAAACAACATTGATAAGTTATATTGTATTGGCCTAGAGGTCCGATTTGATGCCTTGGCAAGGTGTGAAAAAGTAGATCAAACACGAAAATTAACAACACGAAAGTGGTGAACAGAGAGAGCAGCCTGTTCAAGCAGCAGATAAAGGACGCCATCTGGAAACGACACAGTGGGACTGTTCTGATTCGAGCTGAGAAAGTCCATAATCTCTCACTCATCAATGACCGGGTACTTAACACAGCATAGCCGATTTACTTGCAGACTCGTAATTTCGTACTTGATAAACAGCTGATAGTACATGTACTAGTAAACCTATTTTACTGGTCAGTGTCTGATGGAGGGGACAGTATACACAATGTAATAGTTATAAAAATAGGTAAAGATAGAGTGCTACATTAAAATAACATACGGTAACCAATCAGTGCTGAATTAATTAGGAGAATTAGATTAGATTTAACTTTATAAGTCACAATTTTAGTAGAAATATTGCAAAAATAGTACTTGTGTTAATATTCAACAATAAAACATATTAATACCAATGGAAATTGGTTATTTGAAATACCATTTTATAGAATGTGCAACTATAGTTGTGCCCAGCAGTGGGTGCCACAGACATACAGCGCAACTATAGTTGTGACTAGCACTCAAAGGGTTTTAATATGTATCATTAGCAGCCCTCAAAATAAAGTGACTTCCTGTTCCGTTTTACAGTCATTCATTGGGTCACATTGCCTTACTGATAAATACCGACTACTTCTATCAAACTGTCAGTCCTAGTGTTGAGCATGTAGCTTAAAACTACGTCTGTGAAAATCAAATTCATCCAAATTTTACAGCTAGATTGAAATTAGATCAATACGAAAACTGTGAAGTCAAAAAAAAATTAGGATATTCTTAACCCTTTCACCCCTATGCATGACTCTGGATGAGTCCATTATGGTCTACAGTGGTGAAAGGGTTAAATCAAGAAAACAATTCCAGATCTGAATTTGAGCCAGAGCTTGTACTAATTTATATTCATAAAATAATAACTCATTAATCCACTTATCCAGTTCGCATCCAAACAGCACTTTTATAAATCACCATTACTGTTGTTTCAAAGTTACAATGATATCATTATTGTTATACGGTATATGACTCAAGAAATACACTTCAAACAATGTATTTGTACTATTTTGTCTTAATTTCTTAGTTTTGAAAGTTAAGAATAATTCTAAATGTTATCACAGTGATAGAAGGAGGATTTCCCCCTCTTGTAATGTTCATCAATCCTTAAATATCGGAATCCGAGATTACAGATTGTGCGATTTCAATTTCATTTGATGAAAAGTTGAATTCAAACAATTATTCATTCAAATGCAATCAATTATGGAACAGATAATCAATATCACTTATGATAGAAACAAACAACTTTCCCGATTAGAGGTATACAATTTTGGCTGGATTTCTTGATTTCCTGAAAGGGGTTACATAAAGGAAGTTTTGTAAAAGTAACTTTCAGTCATAAATTCTGATTTGCTATTCACATTCCTGTCAAACATGTTAAGAGGATAATGCATATCTCTGTCATTAACAAATAAATTTAAGGTAATTAGACAAAATAACCTGTGCAATATATTAAATATGTGAGCATTAGTTTATTTGTGCACAAAATTTGGGCTACGCAAATTACTCCATTTAGATACTTACAGTTGCTATAGTTACTCTATACATTATGAAGTATTACTTCATTTGTTATTACATTGTAATTTACACTTTGATAACATATATTGCACACTAATATACATTTAAATAATGATAATAGGATCTCCAGCTCAATATAAACTCATTTTGGTTAATCCAAGCAGGTAACAGCATCAATTAAATATTTCATGAAAAATGTCTTACAAGGAATACATACACAATATATGTATGCAAAAGAAAATATTCATAACAATAACGTCCAGATCCACAATTTGATTATTCTGCACTCATCTGCAGTAACGCATTTATCGTGGTGTCTTTATTGCCACGGTTTGCCTCCAGAACGGATTTAATAGCCTCCTCGTCCATATTAGGAAACATATCCTTGACCTGTTTGAGGTCATCCTCGGTGTAGAGGGGGCCTTGAGGGGGGTGAGTCTGGGGCTGACCAGCTGACTGGGGGTGGGGCTGTTGGAGTTGTTGGCCTGGGGCTGGGTAAACTACAACACAAACATTAATACATGTCACTTCTTCTTCATCTAACAAGAGAAAAAAATTCTCAAGAAGTTTTTGCAATCAGAATTTTCATCAAATGCCTTTTAATTTAATCTGAAACCTCGGGTACGTGTACACTTACCAACGGGTGCTGTGTAGTACATGTTGGGAACAACCATAGGCTGTTGATATGCAAATGATGTGGGTGCTGATGCAGGCAGATTTTCCACAGGCTGCAAAAAAGTCCAAGCGTGATAATATGGATATCATACAACAAAATATGACTGTGTCTTGTATGTAGGGTACATTGTAAAAGGGGCTCTGAAAATTTGACAAATATTTTTGTCTTCACTGTTAGTTAAAACTGAAGTGCCTTGTAAATAATATTGTGTACTCACAGCCAAGGCCATGCCTAGGTTGTCTGCATTGTATAGTCAATGTCAAGGTCATGACAAGGCTGACTGTTTTGTGTACTTTATTGTAAGGTCATGATTATCTGTATGATAAACAAGTACTCACTGTAAAGGTCATCACTAAGTTGATCATGCCCTCTTTCTCGTCGCCTTGTTTCCCACTGAGCGGGAACCAGTTGTCCGCTGTATCCCCACTCAGCACTCCCTGGGGTATTGTTATGTATGCCCATGCTATTCTATCATCCATGGTGAATTGTCTCTGTCAATAACACAAAATGTGGTCCTTTACATGACAAGGGAGATAACTCAACCACAATGACAAAGCATACAGAAGACAATCATTAACAGCAATTAAAAAACAAATTACCAGCAATACATACAGATGTTCTACATATTACTAAGGATGTCAGCATCACTACTTCTATGAATCTGATTAAGCAGAGTGTAATTTGTATCAAACAAATGTACAAGGTATTGTAAATTCACAAGAAACAACATATTTGATATTTGCTGGTTCACAAAATTCACAGTTTTTAAAACCAATCTGTTTCTATAGAAGATGAAAACAAAATAACAACTTCTGATAAAAATAATTTACTTACCTCATCAAATATTTCTACATATATACTGTCTACACCATGTGGAAGGTACCTAAATAGAGAAATATTATGATAACAAAAGTACACAAAACATACAAACATACTTTTCTTATTCTCACATAAAATCCTATACCGGTGTATTATTTTTCTATGAAGCTTGCTTACTAAATGTTTTGGAACTCATATCTTTATTTTCCTATCAATACCATATTTCTTCTACAATAATCCCAGCGGGCCACCAAATAAGTTAAGACACAAACTAGGACATGGAGTTATTGTGGGACATCAAAAGTGCAATCAATGATTCCAAATATCACCAGCACTAACCAAAAGTCATAGAAAAATGCTTACATTTGAATTTTGAAAAGTTACTTCAAAAACAATTTTTAGATAATTAAAGTAACATATAAAGAAGTCTGAAGGATGACCCACTTCTTAAACAACTGCAAGTTTAGTTAACCTAATACATTTCTTAAAACAGGATCAAAATGCATTAAAGTTGATTTCTGTTTAAATTAAAAATAAAATTTGATACTCAAGGTCGGATATCTTAATCAAGAATTCATTCTACAATTTTTAATATATGTACACAAGGTACTTGGAAGCCTTTCAAAAGCTTACCCAAAAACTTTTAAGTGAGCTTTAATGCAAAACAATAAGTCCAAAACATGGTCTTATTCCGGAATATGAAAATAAATTTGAACATTTAATTAACACTATACCCATATCACACCTAGACCCCAAATTAATGCCAAACAGGAAGTGTGTCAGGACCAGCCAGGATGGACATTCTATATTGCTTATGGAGCAAAAGTATTTCACAAACTCGCCCTTAAAACGTAAAGTGAGATTTAACTAAAAATAATTAAAGTTCAACACGTAAAACTAAGAAACATTGCAACTAATTTCAACATTTGATTATTCATTAAACACATAATAAACCTAGGCCCCAAATGAATGCATATGCCAAACAGGACTTTGTGGCAGGGTTTTTCAGTTAACTTTTGATAGTGATTTTGACTTGCAAGTATAAGTTTGTACTCTTGGGTTTGAAAGGCCATGCCTCTTTGATGTTTTTTGACCCTTCATATATCATATTGACTTCTGAAACTGCTAATCGTCAACTAGAAGACCTTGTGAAATGCTATTTATGGAGCTGGCAGCAATAAATGCAACAAACCTTGATTATGTGACAAAAAGGATCCTACACTCGTTTTTCATTTCATAAGAAATTTATGAAACTCGTCACAAATTTACCATTTTAGCTTGCCAGAGGCTTGCTAAATTGAAAAATTCTTAAGACTCGTTTCATAAATCTCATACGAAATGGAAACTCATGTAAGATCCTGTATCTAAAGTCTACATTACTTCAGAAAATAATTAAAATAGATATAATTTCAACAATATTTCTTTTATGAATCATAGAAATTTGACTCCTTTGAATCAAATCCTTCATTCTGTCTAAGTTAAGGGGAGGGTTTATAGTGTATTTGTAGTAGGATACTGCAAGCAAACTGCAGTGTGTCAAAAGGAACAAAGAGTAAACTGTATATTGTATTATTATAGAACAGAACAAAGTTAATTGTTTTAATCTGATTGTTAACGGATTTGTTGTTGCGTTACGATACCTACACAGTGACCTCTTTGTTCCAGTGTGGGGTCTTGGCTCCATTGTATGCTGTTGGTGTCTCGAAAACTGAGTGCCCAAGTCTTATCCTCACATATGGATCCATCTTTGTGAGACCATAGTTCTTGGTTAGTTTTGCCTGAAGACAAACACAACAGATTGATAAGACTATGAGATATGTGTTGTGTTCAATTCAATTTGAGAATGTTAACACTAGGGCTGTCACAATATATCGGGGAAAAGTTATATCGCAATACACAGGCATATTATATCGTACCAAAATACAGAGACGAAATATTGCTGTATCGCAATATTTTTCAACGCATATTTTTATGTATCTGCTTGGTGTCCTAACAAATTACTACAAATTCTAACAGTTATGCCAATAAGCATAAAACAGGCTTTTAATAGTTCAAATTTTGTAATCGATGGTTGGTTTGACAGAAATTTTAAATCTATGTAATCCATATTATATATGATTAAGTTTGATAACATTCTGACAACAACTTATTATGAAATTGAGCACATCCTTCCTATGAAAATATATCGGGATATGTATTGCAATATATTCATTATGTATTGCAATATATCGTGATACACTCTTGGCATATTGTGACACCCCTAGTTAACGCATTGTATAAAGTATTGCATTTCCTGTATTTAGTGCCCTTTCCTTAACTTTTAACTGTGAAAAACCCTTAAACCCCTTATTCTGGCCCCCTCATTACCACATGTTTAGGCAGGATTTGTTCGTACACTGACAGTACCTGTATGATGCTGATGTTGAGTTTTCCTAAGACGTTAGTTGGAATAGCTGAGAAGCCCCTTGCTTGCTGGGCCTGCAGCACCTGAGCCACCCGGCCGTCAGCCATCATCTGTTGTTGCACTGTACTTGAAGGCATGCGTAGAAAATCCTCAGGTAGCTCTCCCACCATCACCTTCAATACAACCAACATAATAATATACATATACATAATGATTCATCATTAACATTAAAATAATTAACTAGTCCATTTGACAGAAAACATAAAATGTGAACAATTTCAACCTTAAACATGTATTTGTAACTGTTTACCTGTCGTCAGATCTCAAAGAGAAGTACTCCAATAGGATTTATATCACCTGAAACAGTGCCCCCCCCCCCCCACACACACACACACCCTCAGTTGTTTCCCCGTCAACAGTGGTATGTATAGGCTGTCAACATTTATTTTCCAGATATTTATGTCAGGTAATATCATACCCTTACATACAGTATATGTGTGTGTATTTTCTGTAACATGTTGGAAATGTAGTAGGACGAGGAATAGTGATAACGATGGTGCTGTCGCTGGGGCTCGAACCGTATGACCCTTGGCTATCCAGCCCGATGCTCTACGGCTGAGTTTAAGGGAAATTATCTACAGCCGACGTTTGTCAGGAAACCTAATCAATGCACATCTTTTACAGAATTCTTTTTACATGTATTAGTACTAATATTAATACCCGGCCTTCTCTGTCCCGGCCGGGTATTAAATGCCTGGTAATGGAGCAAGCCCAGTGTGAGTGTGAATCTCACCAGGCGATTTTAGAATTAATTGACAGCACATTGTATTTAATATCTAAAATTTATATCTAATACAAGCAGTTGCAGTTGTTACAATATCTGTATCTCATTATTGTACTGTGTGGCTATACAATTGTAAAAGGAAAGAAAAAATGCACGACCAGACCTGGGTTCGCACCCGGGACCCTCCTTTCTAGAAAAAAGAGGGGGGTATGTAGCGGAACTGGACTGGGTCGATCGTCGGCGACCAGATAGCTCAATTGGTAGAACATATTGAGGTTGTAGTGAACCAATCTTATTACATGATATATTGCTGGACTATAGAGTACCCCTAACACAAATTCTAAAGAACATCCGTCTAGAGTTAGGAGGGTCCCGGGTGTGAACCCTGGTCTGGCCGTGCATTTTTCGCAATGTTGACGGGCTTAAACATGCAATTTTTGTTACATATAGCGTTCTCATTATGTTTCAAGTGATGATATTGACTAATAAAGCTGTTATTTACGCTGTCATGGTAGAAGATTGCGTGAAAGTTTGGACGGTGAAAACGTCAATGAATTTGAAGCCCATATGTACCAGTCGAGTCGGGGGTCCCCCATGGGTCAGTCCTCTGCCCGAGTTTATTTTTGTACTTTTTAAAGTATGCCCCTTGGTCTCTCCTCCTCGGTCAGATTGTTTGCTGATGATACAATTTTATACAAAACTGACACCTCCAGTGAGGATGCCACAATATTCCAGAGGGATTGAGATAAGCTGGCAGTTTGGGAAAAAAGGTGGAAAATGGAATTCCATCCCCAAAAATGTAACATTTCATCCATTTCGAAAAATAAAAATTTAGTAAATTATAACTATTTTCTTCATGGTCATTGTCTAGAGCATACTGATAAAGCGAAATATTTGGGTGTAATATTGAAAAAAGATCTGAAATGGGATTATCACATTAATGAAATAACTAGTAAAGCTAACAAGACTCTTGGCTTCATTCGACGTAAACTAAAATTTAATTCTAAAACAATAAATGAACAAGCATCCAATCTCTAGTGCGTCCGACTTTGGAATATGCATGTATCTTGTGGGACCCATACCAAAATGGTGACATAAATAAATTGGACATGGTTCAGCGTAGGGCTGCACGGCTTGTCACTAACAGATCTATACCATAACACATCCAGTGGTTGTGACATGCTCGACGACCTAAACTGGCCCAGCCTCGCTGATAGGCGTAAGGATGCCCGCTTAATCATGATATTTAAAATCATTTCTAATACTGTAGCAATTACAAAAGAAAAATACCTAACAAAGAGTTGCGACAGACACGACACTCTCTCTCTCTTTCTCCTATCTCACTCCACATTGTAGAACAGACTGCCGCAAATACTCTTTTTTTCCCCAGAACTATCCCAGACTGGAACAACCTCCCACCAGACCTTCTTCTTCTTCTTTCTGTTAAAGACTGATCTCCAAGATTGGAGCGATACCTGTCTTTGGGCGATGCGCGCATGTGCAGGAAAATACATTTTAAAATAGTGAAGTTTAACATAATTATTTTTAAGTTTAACTTAAATTACAATATTGATATATAGTAGGGGGTAGGGGAGGGGGTTCGTGTCTCACGGCATACTGTGATAAATAATTGTATAGTAGTGCATCACTGTCACACAATTTCACACAAAGACATGTTATATAGCTTCGTCCCATGGGCGACTCAAGGGCAGCAGGTGTTCTTTCGTACATAGGCCAGCCTATGGTTAGTTTGGGCAGATGGAGGGGGAAGATAATGTTGAAGGCTGTACTGTAAGTGGAAAGTCATGTCGTGAGAACGAGGGGGGGGGCGGTCTGTTACGAATTAATGTAGAGAGTACAGGCCAGCCTTGAAGGATTCAAGACTGGCTGCCTCAGCCAGAGAAGAGGGAAGGCTGTTCCAGTCCGTTATCGTCTTTGGCATGTAGGAGGACTTGTAAAAGTCATTGCTTGCCTGGATGGGCCGATAACGGTGGCTCCCTCGAGTCCTGGAATTGGCTTCTTTATTTAGAAAATGGAATTGTTCTGAAAGAAAAACAAGTGGAAACCTTGAGAGCGTTATACGACGGAAAGGACTGCATCTCCGTTTTGCCTACTGGATACGGCAAAAGCGTGATTTTTCACATTTTACCGTGGTGTATGCAACGGAAATTAAACAAGAGCCAGTGTAAGTGATCTCGCCGCTAAATGCATTGATGCAAGACCAAGTCCTTAGTCTGAGGAACAAAGGAGTCCAAGCATGTTTTGTCAACATAACAGGTGATTATGGATTTATGGAGACACATAACTTTGAAGTACCGTTTGTTAATGTAGTACACCGTAGATGAAATTTAAGGCAGGGGGGTTTTCTTTAAAATAATATGCAGTAAGTAGTCTTCCCTGCCATTCAGTACGTAATCGGACATGCATATATTTGTATAGATATATATTGTACATGTGTGGGTGATGGCATTGGATGGAGCTGCAAATTTAGATGATACAAATACAACCGTTTTCTACCAAATTCGCTAGAGAGAATTTCTCTTTCAACTCCTACAGGAGACATTGATACACACATATATAATGTGTGTGTGTATTATTTTCTGCCTAGAAGTAACGACCAAATTAATTAACAAAATATTTGCTTAGTTCACAATGGCTACATATATTATTTGCATTGTGATAAATCAGAATGTATTGTCGTTCTACAGGTACAAATGGAATGACCTACATCCCCAAGGATGAAGATGAAGATGTTGATGAATCAATACAGTCAGACGTACCATTTGACAAACTTGAGAAGGGTGAATTTACTTTGATCTATGCTCATCCAGAGACATTCATCAAAACAAAATTTTCGAAACTTGTCAGATCTAAAAGCTACCAACGTCAAGTGTGTGCCGTAATTATTGACGAAGTTCATATGGTCTCAGAATGGTATCATGTACTGAGTAGATATACTGGTTGATTTATGGTTTGCATTATGTTTGGTGTGACTAAGTGAGGACGACCAGTAATTTAGAATATTTCATTGATGACCTGAAATATTCGAAGAGCCCATTTTCAATTTCTGTGCTTGTAAAGCTATGTTTAGTTTAAATGAAACCCTGAAATTGCGATATTTGGAAGAAATGTCAAACTCTGAAGTGTAATTAACAAATATTTCTTTGTATTTCAGGGGTGAGGATTTCCGTCCAGCCTTTGCAAAATTGGGAGAATTTATTTGTGTGTTTGAAAGTGTACTTTATTTAGCACTTACTGCCACTGCAACCTCAAAATCTGTGCAAAATTTATCAATGGTGCTAAATTTTGACAAGCCTGTGGTAATATCCTCAAATGTTGATAGACCAAACATTTATATAGAAGTAAGGAAAAGATTGCCAAATATAAGGAAGTTTGAGAAGTACGATGAACTTATAACCCCAGTTGCTGATGAACTTCGAGAAAAACGGAATGCGTAAAATCAAGTGTCATGTTGTCCACTGCACTTCAACTTCATACTTTCAGTTTGAAATTTATTAAAATCCATAGTACAGAATCCTTGAAGAAATATTGCCTGCTTTTTTTACATTATTAACATTAATCCCAATCAAAGTAAACAAGATATCCCAGAAGGTGGGGCCCCCACCATCGTAACATCTTTATCATATAGTACTTCTATATCAGTTCGACCTTTTCTCTTATAAATCTGTTTGATCAGTTTGTCTGGAAGCCAACTAGTTCTTCTGATTAGTCTCAAAAGTAAACATGCACAATTAAGGATCAAATGTGACGGCGAGAAAGATCCCTCAAGTACTTTCTAAGAAAAAGCGACAACAAAC
>JAUMHH010199114.1:0-13502 GCA_032359455.1 Chlamys rubida | reverse complement strand
AGGGAATCAGGCCTCACTCAGAAGGCTGGCGAGATGTCAACAGCTGTCATTTGGCTACGCGACGACCATACGCAGCAAGAACTGCCCACGCCTTGTGAAACGAAAACAGTTACACTACAATGATGGTGGAAGGCTGCAGAGGACTGACAAAATGAGGGAGAGAGGACAGTTTGGTGATTGGGAATACATGGATGAACGTCACTGGATGAATGGTGGAATGAACAACAAGTGATCACTTCACAGTCATCTCAAGTTCATACACAAGTCATAGTTTGGCAACAAGGTTACATGGCATCACTGGCATCTTCATCTGGTGGTCAAGTGAACAAATAATGAACTACTGATGAACGTCTAATGATGTCAAGATGAGGCTGGCTAAAAAAGGGATAGGCGGATGATCACCTGGCTATCATCAAGCACGGACAAGAACTACTGCATCTCAGCATACTGCAAGATGACTGTCAAGTGACCCTGGCATGAAGCACCAGACCTTCACCCACAGCGCACTCACCAACATGGAGGATTCACTAGCCCTTCACCCACAGTTCACTTTGTGCACGTCGGACAGAACATATGCTTCACCCACACGCACATGAAGGAAGATTTACGCAGCTGTGATGCTCCTCAATGCATCCTTTGGTGCCACACTCACTCATTCTCAAGTAATGTGACACACCAGCTAGAGGGTGCCACCTGGGCAGCTGCCACATCAGCAGCCAGCCGGGCGAGAGGCTGCCACCAGGGCTGCGGCAGTCCCGGGCGGACGGCCACCACATCAGCAGCCACCCGGGTGAGCGGCTGCCACCAGGGCTGTGGCAGTCCCGGGCGGACGGCCGCCACATCAGCAGCCACCCGGACGAGCGGCTGCCACCCGGGCTGCGCCGGTCCCGGGCGGGGGGCTGCCACATCACCAGCCACCTCAGGGGGAGCGGCTGCCACCAGGGCTGCGGCAGTCCCGGGCAGGCGGCTGCCACATCACCAGCCACCTCAGGGGGAGCGGCTGCCACCAGGGCTGCGGCAGTCCCGGGCGGGCGGCTGCCACATCACCAACCACCCGAGCGAGCTGCTGCCACCCGGGTTGCAGCAGTCCCGGGCGGACGGCTGCCACATTACCAGCCACCTCACGGGGAGCGGCTGCCACCAGGGCTGCGGCAGTCCCGGGCAGGCGGCCGCCACATCAGCAGCCACCCGGACAAGCGGCTGCCACCCGGGCTGCGCCGGTCCCGGGCGGGGGGCTGCCACATCACCAGCCAACTCAGGGGGAGCGGCTGCCACCCGGGCTGCGGCGTTGCCCGGGAATTACTTGAAGCGGTCGATCTTGTCGCTCAACCGCGCCTCTTGCCTCAGCAGTTCGGCTTCCTCTGCCTGCATGTGTTGCAATGGTGGATACTACACAAATCTGATATCCTTGGTGCTATATGCTGCAGCCTCCGCATGCCACCACTGCAGGCGTCGCCCACTTCAATTCTACAACAATGTGCGGGTGCCTCTGTGATGATACGCCTGCTATATGTATGCATGATTACATCTGCATGGCGCTGCTGTCAATGTGACGGAGGGGTGGAGCATGGCTGTGGAGGCCAGCTGGCCGTGCCAGCTCCCTAGCTATAGTTGAGACACGCCTGCCAGCAGCGCTCAGTAAGTGCATTCGATTGGTGTGGTTAGTAACCTACACATTGCTGGCTAACATTGCTGGCTTACCTACACATTGTTGCTGAAGCTTACCTTAAGCTCATCCAGCTCGTCCTGCCGTGCATGCTTCTTCTTTGGCTTGCCCTTCTTCGTCTTTGGGGCCTTTGCCATCTCAGCCTGAATGCTCTCAATAGCGTCGCCTGCCTCTCGCCTGGAGTCCTTCAGTGCTGCCAGGTCACACTCCATCTTCTCCAGCTGCTCTGACTGCACACATTCGCATTGGTCCAGGATATATGCCTGCAGTGATAGCAGGCGTATGATGTGATGTAGCTGTACATGTAGTGGGGCTTGCAGCTTGTGGTGCCTGGAATCACAGTGCCGCATGCGCAGCGATACAGCTATCATGGATGTACTACCCACTCAGTTGTAGCACTGGTCAAACACTTCTGAGTCACAGCCCGATTGCAATTGCAGCTAAGCCTAGGCGTGACTGGTTGGGATGCATCACACAGAAGACTACCGACTAGCTACTAGTATGTGCAACTACAGTATGTGGCATGGTTAACTGCGAACGGAGAAGAGATCATGTAGATCATGTGTGTCAGATCATCAGCAGATCATACGCGGTGCATGCAACAGTAATTTCCATAAAGTATACAGCTCAGGTTAATAAAGTACGTCACTTAGCCGCATGTGCATGTCTCCCCGGAACCATACCTTGCCTGGCGGGGGTTGAATCTGCATCTCTGCAGTCTCCAAAGCAGTGCTGGCCCCGTGTTCCTCTTCGTCATCAGCCTCGGAACTCTCGGCCGCAGCTGCAGGCTCGGACAACTCTGGCGTCGGCTGTGCTGCTGCAGCCGTCTTTGCGGCAGCCGCTTTGCTGACTTTCGCTCTGACGGGGTTCACCGAACCCAGCCGTGCCAGCTTGCAGTTGGCCGGCTCGGCTGCTTCGAGTTCGCCGCCAGCGCGCACAAGCTTGTGCCTGCCAGTCAGATCTGTGCAGGCACCAGCTGCGGCGGCTGCAGTACCCTCAGGCTCCACATCGATGAGTGCACGAAGTGCTCCCGTGTACCCGCCCTTGGGCTGCGCCAAAGCAGTAGCGTCCTCCGGATCCGGATCCGACCCCCAGAAAAGCTTCCAATTGGCGGCAGCCTCGGGCCCTCGGGACTTCTTGCTCAAGGCCTGTGGCATAGCATTACAACTGTCTGGTGTAGAATGCCAGTGTGTCAAACCAATTGGCCAGAGCATGCATGATCATGCATACGATCACTTGCCATGAATATCAGAGCTGCATGGCCCAGGTACACCGGGTACATGTGGCAGGTATCCCATCACGATGGCCTCGTGCACCATATACATATGCATGTGACTTCAAAATGTGAGGGTGAGATCGGCATTGGCCTGAAAGGAAAAAAAAGTCCCGGAAAATTTAAAACGCAGGCCTCACTGTTCCTGCCAGGAACAGTGTACGCGAGACCCAGGGCCCTGATGGATTTGGACAACGTTGTCACGTTAACATGCACATCATGATGTGGCCATGGACATGGAGAGCATGACTGCTGAAACATGTGCACTGGCCATGGAGTGGAACAAGCTTGACAAAAACGAGTGCTCTGCACATGGTCACCACTGACATGGCATTGCTTTGAAAGGGAAATCACTGGCCATGGTGGGAATATCAATGCAGGCATCGCATGTGCAGGCATTGCATGGGCAAGACAGCATGTGGCAGTGCCAGTCTATGCGCAAGTGCATTCAAGGACATGAGACAGGATCCCCATGAGGCTATGACCACACCTGAGCCATTGATGGACCTGATGGCCCTGCAGGCTTTACTGGAGATTCTGCTGTGTCGTCGACGGGGCTTGGGGCGCCGGCAACAACCACGGACTTCCCGGTGCTGGGTGGCTTGACGAAACGACCGTGTAGCAGAGCCCACTGAGCACTTGTCATATGTTCTTCTGTCTTACTCGTTGGAGCCGTTCCGTTGATCGTGACCTGCGCAGATGCTGTGGCGGTGGTCATACTCGGCGTAACAACCTGCGCCGCACCTATATCTTCCGTAGGTAACGCGCGATCGCTACCACCAGGCACTAGCTATATAGGAGAAGACAATTGCCTATTAACAATACTTGATAAATGTGATCTCTATTCGAGCTGGTGCTCAGTCAACGGAGCGCGCACCGCATACTCGAGGCAGGCCTTGGCACATGTAACACCTCGATGCGCCTTCAGCAGTGCAGGCTTGTTAGCCAACCCGATTAGCTGTCCATTGATGTTGCTGATGCACCGTCCAACATTTGGAGTCCTGCACAGTGCTGTTATCCAATCAACCACTGCGCATATGCATGTTGTGAACAAGCGAGAGTGCCCATGCGACGGCAACTCGGAACTGACCAGGGGGAGATCGTACAGGAGATTCTCGCTGTTCACCTCCTCGAACAGTTCTTCCAGTGCGCTCACGACGTTGGATAAGAAAGGCATGGCTGCCAGCTCGGACTCGTTGAGCGATCCATCCTCGTCCGGGGCGTCTTTCTTGTAAATCAACTGCAATATCTTCGTATTTGGAGAATGGATCAAACTGGAGGTCGAGGGTGTGGAATGTGGTATATGAAAAGCAAATGTGTGTACGTGTGCTTTCAGCCGCCTGGTACATGCATGCGCGAGTGCAATAGCATGCTCAGCCGGACACAAGCTCAGCCAATGTCACCAGTGGCCTACGGTTACACGGTGCACCGGTACCGGTACCACTGCCACCATCCGCAATCAACCGAGAAGTTCACGCACGCTGATGAATACCTGATGATGAAGCCACTTCAGCGCTGTTAGGTGATGCCGCTGGTAGTATGCGCCTTCGGGCATGAGTGCAAACCTCTTCAAGACGAGCGCGGTCTTCTTGTCATTGATCCACACATCCGGTCGAACACCCGAAAATGCCTTGCTCTTCATCTCATCTGTGATGTGCAGCCAATGGCGGCAAACCCTCTTCCACTCGGGGCTCTTCTCTGCGGCGTCGTCCGTCGAGGTGGTGGGGCCGGCACATCCGGAACGCGATACGCTCGGGGCGGGCGCTGACGTGATTGGGCGCCGGGTGCCCTTAATCTTAGACACACTAAGTGGCTGTGTCATGTCAAATGGAATTTTGCCATCATTGAACCATCCACGAAGCTGGGTCATTGTTTGAACGCGATCGGCTGGTAGCACGGCATAGGTACCGTCGCCAGACGAGCACTCCAGTTTCAGCAGGGTGTTATCGCTATTCACCTCAGCCTGACTCACTCCTGACATAGACATGATCGACCAGAAGTAGGTATCGACTGAATCCCCTGAAAGGTATGACGGGAAAATAGTGATGGGGAGAGGCTTCTTTCCGGATCCGTTGCCGGCGCTGAGTACCAGTTTGATACACTCCAGCATCTTCGCAAGAGTGCAGTACGGGTGTTGATGACGACCTGTGTGGCAAGGCTCAGACTGGGGCTGTGTAATCGCAAGTAGTTGACAGCAAGCATACCCTGTCATACCTAAACGTGTTCCTGAGGCCACCTCGCAGCCCACTACGCTTACTTCATGATCAGCATCCTCACGCACTACACTGGAGGTCGACAAACTGGCTAGTCAGATGTATTAGAACGTTCTGGAATCATAGAGGGAAATCTCCTGATCCATCGCGATGTGCGGATCGATCCCCTCGGCACCAGAGTGTCCCCAGTGCCTGTGGCGGCACATCAGCTCTCGAGATATCGCGTGAGTCGATGATGTCTGAGCACGAGCACCTGGCTCGCACATCCGCCATGAACCTTCGAAATGGCACTGCCTGACGACCTATGTATGCATCCGATCAACCTTTCTGTCCGGATGTTGCGATCGTGTGCGGCCGTGTCGATTTCTATGTGCATGTGGAGTCCGTCGATCGCCGCATCGGAATCGGCAGTGCCGCTTGGTTTGCCGTGTACTGTGAGGGGCAATTATGCCTGCGAATCGGCGGAGCCACGCCGAGATTTCAGGTATTTTGGAGAAGCAACAGATCGAACGCGTTTGGGTGCCTGCGTGGAATGCCTTTCGGTACCGTTGCAACATTTGCAATGCGGCCTTTGAAAAAACGGAAGCTGCGTTTCCGCACGATTGCACAGGCCGGGCTAGCAAGAGAGAACGGGCAGGGAGCAGTCGGGAAAATTATCCTCTCGAGCCCACTGGAGCAGGTGTCGGAGCGGTGCGGTTCGTTGATCAAACGTATGGGCACCTGGCCATGGGTTTGCTGTGCGGACACGTGCACATGGTCTGTAACACTGCAAACGCATTTCATCTGATTGATTGGTAGTCGCTGATCATGATGATGAGCAGACTCTGCCAAAGTGTGCTGCTTGCATGCACGGCTCCATTCAGTGGTGTGTGATCATCGTGGTCATGTAGGTGCACGTGCACGTGGTGTCGGGTTAGCATGTGCCCTGTGATCATGAGCTCTCTGTTTGACAGGGAGCATCGACTGTTTGTAGATTGATTGATTGATGTGTTCATAGAAGCTGGAACCATTTTTGCAAGACATGATTGGCATTTTCTTTTGTGCAGGAGCAGATCACTGCAGAGGACCAGCACATGCGCTCCGATGCCGGCCCCCCTGAAAGTGGTCGTGGGCCTACCCTTCACCAGTCACCAGCCTACCCTTTACCAGTCGCACAGTCGCAGGATGATGCCCTTGTGGATGGGACAGATCATGACGCCTCAGGGATGCATGACCCTGCCTTCACTGGGTGTCCAGATCCATGCGGTGGCGCACCTTCAGCACGTCCACCCGATCTGCAACGAGACGGTGACGATGCCATGTACTTTGATGCAATGCCTGCTGACCAAACCGACCATGCACTCGCAGAAGACGACCTACCTGAGCAGCATATGAATGTTCCAATTGAGGATGAGGACGGCGATGACTGGTACGACATGGACGAGCTAGAGGACGAGGGGGTGCAAGATGACGGGGGGTCAGGGCTACTTGAGGCCCATGTTGACGCAGAGGCTGCAGCTGATCATGAGGCAGATGTAGACGGCTGGATCTCTGACGACGGTGCAACAGATTCAGGCTCTGTTGACGGTGCACCTGATGCCTTGCCCCGTCCAAAGAAGGGGACGGGCCGATGGTATCACTGGTGCCGGATGCAGCCCGTTGCAGCGGGCAACCCGTTCTCTCTTCTGCAAGCTTGCTTCTGGCTTGCTCAAATGAAGTACGATTTCAGAGTATCGGATGCAGCCCTGAACATGTTCTGCAGCCTTGTCCACTACCTTCTACTTCCAGCGGGGAACCTGTTTCCCCCGTCTTACCATCTTGTCAAAGCTGTGCTGGGTGTCCCGGATGGCATTCACTGTGTCCGACATGTATGCCAAACATGCTGGAGACTATTTCCAGAGCTGCAGCCGGAGCAGTTCCAAGATCATTGTGCTGACAGATGTGAGCACTGTGGTGGCGCCCGTTTCACTGTTGGCATGGGCGGCGTGCCCACCCCAAAGCGGTGTGCCTATTTCTTCGGCGACAGCAGCTCATTCATCGACCTTGTCTCCAAGCCGGGCACGCTTGAAGCAATCCTCGACTACCGGCAAGAGTGCTGGGAGCAGCCATGGACGTTCTGGGGATCAGCAAGTGGGCGGGCTTTAGATAATGCATGCAGGAACAAGTTTAGCAATCCGGACATTGGAGAGGTGGCAATTTTGTTCAGCCTCGGTGCGACCCACTTCCTTCCCAAGAAAGAGTGATCGAATTGCATTTGCGTTACTTGTACACCTATAGCTAACACTTTGTGTTGTGCATCAACACCACGACATAATCCGCGATGGTCTATTGCAGGTGGGGATGGAGCACAGGTGTTTTTGAACAAGCAGCACGGCAGCATCATCTGGGGTCTGAAGATTCAAGGCCTTGATCCCGCCACAGCTGCAAAGCACGAGTCCTGGGTGCCATTGGGAGTGGTACAAGGCCCAACCGAGCCACGCACAATGGAGTTCATTCTGGCTTCGCTTCTTCAATTCTTTCTCGAACATGATCCTGGTATGGGTCAAGTGCATGTGCTGTGCCCTCCGATGTGGCACTTGCCAGCTGCAGGATCCTGTGCACGCATGCAGCATGCAGCGTGCAGCCGCATGCCGTCTCGGATTGCTGGATCGCTGCAGCCCGGTCCGAATTGGTGACCTGTTCGATTACATATGCATGCAGGCAGAGAAGGAACCACACCAATTCCGGTCACGATGCAAGATGGCTCTGTCATTAAAATCTGGCCAGTGCTGGGCTTTGTGGAGGGAGACATCCCCTGGCTGGAGAAATTGACCAACTCAATCGGACATGGAGGAAAGCATTCATGCTACCGATGCGCTTTGAACGGCATATGGCATTTCAGGGCCAACACTGTTCGGTACGTGTGCACACACCTGAATGAGATGACCCTGCCTTGCAAGTCGGACTTGTCGGTGACAAACAACTTTTCAGCTGTTGTCACCATGCCTGCAGTGTCAGCAAAGCACGGCCCACATGCACAGCTGCTGCCGCATGCACAGTCACTGTGAATTGCGATGTTGATGATGCACATAAAGGGTGGTGCTGCAAGGCTGGTTTGTGATTTAGAACTGCAGAGATTGTCTGGAAATTTCTCCCACCAGCGCACATGTCAGACTGAAGCTCAAACTAACATGCGATCATGCGCAGGTGGTTGGGATATGCAAACGACATCAAACAGCCTGTTCCGTGTCTGGCTGACGGGGTGTCCACGCTTCATGCAGCTGATGCTGCCGCTGTGGATGAATCCGGCACAGCCCCAAGAATGCCTTCAGGGTACATGGAGCCTGACAACGGGGCAGGCGGAGTGAGACACCGCTGGACACCGAGTGACACAGTGACCAGTGTGCTCACATGGCTCACAGACTGTGTGTTCAAATACTCACTGACGGAGATCCTGGCCCGTGGGAAAACGGCAGAGAAGATCAAGGAGCAGGTGTGCATCATGTGTCCAGCACAAACCCACTGATACTGCCAAGTTTCGTGTTTGTATCACGATGCATGTGACATTATCTGTGATCTAGTCGAGTCGCTTCAACATCATCACCATGAGCCAGAATCAGAGTCCTATGTCATCTCCACAGGTGAGCAACCCGAGTCGTGCCCCTTTTCTTGGCAAGAACAGGAAGCAAAGGGAGCGAGTGGCAGAGGACCGGTTCAAAGAGCTTGGGGTGCGAGGCGAGCCGCTGTTCTCACAGCTTTCATACTTCAAGTGCGATTCTGACTCAGTCTCTCATGGGCTGCAGCCATGATTACATGCAAGATGGAGGAGGGGTTCTCCCAGCTGTCATACTTCAAGCACTATTTTTCATCCCTCTGTCATGGGCAGCATCCGTGAACAAATACCTGACAGCTGTAGAAGGTTCATGGCCCCTCATGATAGTTACATGACACCTGCATGGCTGCATGACAATGCCACATTCTGACAATGCATTAGCTGATGCTGCGGTGATGCAGTCCATGCCACTTCTTTCACTTCGGCACAGCACACATCCTTCTTCTTGGTTTGTTGGTGGATTTCTGGTCGCAATGGTTGCCCAGCCCCAAATCAAAGAAGCAAAAGGGACTTGATAGATCCAGTCCAGCTGCGAAATTCAAGCTACCATCACATGTTCGAAAGGCAATTTCCGAGAAGACTGGAAGCATCCTCTTGACGGAGTTGTTCAAGAAGCCATACAGAGACATCACCAAGTATGTAACTTGTGACAAAGAGATGTCTAGACCTGGCGTGATGGCCTCTTTGAGTTCTGCACCTGTGGCCACACGTATCATATAGTCAAGCCCATGACCAAACCTGCAGATGGCATCATGTCAGCAGATACTGCAAAGTACTTTCAGCCGACGCTATGGTGAAGAGGTAGCCTGAAAGCATGCGGTTGATTCAGGTATCGATCCAGCTGGTTCATGGAGGACTGGATGGCCTTTACAGAGACATTTTCGCTATTTGTGTTGCATGATCTTCCATGGCGAGAAGAGGACAGCCACCTCAGGCAGGTGTTCGAGCGACTTTGGAGCCTGCTCCGTACAGGGGTTTTGTACTTCATGAGGTTCGAAGAGGGTCAGCACACACCAGACCGGATTCTCAATGCACAGAAGTCACTACTGGAGTATGGAGCACTTGCGGAGAAGGTGCGGGGTGGCAATTCAGTGTGTTGAGACACAATTGTGTTGAGATACAATTAATAATGTTGCAATCTTGTGTGTGGGTGCGGTACCTGTTTGCTAGGCACCTGTACCACCAGTTTCGCAGCACGTACAGCGGAACCAGTACTAGTCATCGAACTATCACATGTGGAGGCACGCCTCACCATACTGCCCCAGTCCACCCAGGCCCTGACTGTGCATTTTGTCATGTTACAGGTGTTTGGAGGCCATGTACTGTGTACATTCAAATTGCATCTTGCGGCCGTCCATTTGCCCGATCAAGTCAGGTCTTCTGGAGCATCTTTCTTCTGCCTTGAGTACTGGGTCGAACGAATGGTGCAGGTATACAAGCGCATGATCAAGTACCGGTCGACAGCTTTTCCAGAGCTGTTGTTCATCAACAGCTACCTACTGCGCAGGGCATGCCTTCAGATACTGAGAACTGCCGCCGGTGCCCAGCTCGTGTGCATGGCCATCGCAGTGAAAGCTGCTCGGGAGAGGAGGAAGCAGCGCCGCCGCCGAGCTGTTGCAAGGCAGGCAGACGCGATGTTCTTGGGAGCACCGAAGCCTGTGGCCGACGCAGAGCGCCTCCAGGTCATGCCAGCTGTGTCTCCCTCAAGGCCTAGCGGCCTCACAGGGCTGCCATACCTACTCTTCTCTGACAGGAGCTTGGGGGGAAAGGGATGGCCCACCTATGATGCACTACCAGCCGAGGCGGGCCGGACCAGAATGGGGATGATCCTCAGAGCTCTGGGAATAGGGGCGAACAACCGGCCGGGAGAGGAGGGGGTGATCATCGACATGCAGAAGTATGTGCGTGCTGAGCTCCCTGTGGGTGACACGGTCAGCTGCGTGCAATGCACGTCGCAGAGTCGGAAAGACAACAGTTGGTGTTACATAGTGTACCAGCAAGAAAACGGGCCCGACTTGAGCTATGTTGGGCAATTGCAGTTTTTTGTGATGGCCACATTAGAGACCAGCGATGGATTCAATATTGCCAAAGGCTGCAATAGGCAAGCTGAGCCACTGCGGCTCGCAGTAGTCAATTTGTATGCTTGTGAATTTGTAGGTACTCCGGGGTGTAGGGACCCAGATTCAGACTTGGGAAGGCCGCCTGAGTTCATCCGGGTGACACGGTCAGTCCCACCAGGAGGCGGGCCATCTCAGCTCCCATTTCAGGGTCAGTGGGTAGTAGAGTTAGACACCCTGAGCACGCAGTTGGTGCCAACTAGGCAGGTAGGCAGGCACAGGTATTTTATGTGGGCAAACAAAGCATCTGGCAGATCAAACACTGTGAGACTGTAGGCATTGTGGTTGGATGTAATTGATAGGTGTTGCGACAGAACGGCTGCGGGTGATCAACGTACAGTGGTGGTAGATGCAGATATATGCTTGATATAATTGAGGTAAATCACCGGCACAACCAGTGAACATGCACCACGGCAGCCATGGCTGGCCATATGGCTACATATACTAGCAGTCACTGAACCCACGATGAACAGCATTGAACACTGCTCTGAAATACCAGCGACATAGATGTCTGACGTGAACACGACTACTTATGCAGCACTGAAACGGGACTTCAGGGCCCATTTCCATGCATGACTCTAACATGCGTCAGCAGTGATAGGTAACAGCGTTGGTCAGACGCAGGAATACAGCAGAGGAAATGTCTGGAGATGGCATAGGGGTAGAAACACCTTGAACAACTCTGCAGACTTCCTATAGCAATTAAATGAAAATTTGGTACTAATTTCCGGAGCTGAGCCCCAACAAATGCCAGCTCAGAGTAGCACTTGCGTTGGGTCTCGACAAGGTTTTACCAGATCGCCTGTGACTGTGAATCACTCGTCACTCGTTACTTGGTGATGCAGTGGCAGGTCCACACCAGAACCAGCAAGCATAGAGGGACTTATGGTAGGCAACTTTCAGAGGCTGGCATGTGGCAAATCATGCCAAGCTTGGTGTGGTCCAATTCTGCCACAATCGCTGGTGCCAGTATGTCACTCGTTACTCGGTGATGCAGTGGCAGGTCCACACCAGAACCAGCAAGCATAGAGGGACTTATGGTAGGCAACTTTCAGAGGCTGGCCTGTGGCAAATCATGCCAAGCTTGGTGTGGTCCAATTCTGCCACAATCGCTGGTGCCAGTATGTCACGAGTGCGGTGCCTCTGTGAGCGACCATATATATGGCCCAATTGTTAACATGCCCTTACCACAAATCTTCATGCCAGTTCAGTTCAACCAGTTCATGTGAACGTTCACAGCTTGGTAATGTAAATGCAGTGAGGTTGTGTCACAAATACGCATTGCAGGCATTGCAGATGTGTTCAACGTGTATACATGTCAAAACAAGTGGGTGGTATATAACACACAAAGCTGGCTGTGTTATTTACACGCTCCCATCTACACGCTCGGCTGACTACATATACCCATAGCAACCTGACATCGTGGCTGTCACAGTTCGAATGTATACTACACACAATTTTTTTACACACATTATACAGAATCATGCAGGGACGATGGTGGCGAATCAAGTGCAGTCATCGTTGTTGAAGCACCTGCATACCACCGTTGACTTGAATCAACAGGCCATGCACATGGGATGGACACGCCACTGCGAGGCATCAAAGACTACTGCATCGCCTGCTATTTCGTATAAACCTGACTTACCTTATGGTCTTGTAGCAACAACAATATTGTCCTTGATCCCATGGCCACCAGGCTCATGTTCACCGGCAGGACTGCATGGCTCCACAGCTGTCACACACCGAACGTCGACCAGCAGCACGAACACTGATACCATACCATGTCCAGTGGGACTCTGGGAACACACCTGGGCTGGTGCGGATTCCATCAGCTTTTGCGCGGGAGCGCGCGAGCCCTCGGGCTACGTATACTGCAGCTTTGGGGCACGCTGCAAATTTGCAAAGCAGTGCAAGCTGAAAGAGCCATTCTTGTATCACACGTAAATTCGAAGAGATGACCCCCTAGGCCTGCGATACTGTTGTCAAGTAGAGAACATAGTCTGTCGGAGCTGAAGATGCAGAATGTGCGGCATCATACGTGCACGGCATGTCATTTGCGCAGTGCTCTGGCCGTCATACACATGATCACACACGATATATAAGGCAATCGAAGGTCACAGATCTAGATATCATTCATCTGACGGTCAAACTTGTCGCATACATGTATCAGTGCTTGACTGCTCTATACACCCGCCTGCAAGCTGTCCCGGCTCGCTCGAGATGTGCAGGTGAATGTCCAATGAGACCCCATGCTGTGTGCAATTGCATGTGCGATGAGCCGTCATGTTGTGTGCTGGTGCATACGGGGATGCAAGGTAGTCGCGGCGTCTCAGACCTTCACGGCAGGGTCCTCCAACCGTCACAGATTGCACGCGTCGTGAACGTTGGTGGGCGGCAAAGTGTGACCGTCACGAAATGAGTCCTTGTGGGGTCCACCAACGATCATCGGTGCCGCAGAAGGGTGACGGATTTGTTACGCGCAGCCGGCGCGGACTGTCAGATGAAAGCTGGTGACGCACGCAGGGAGGCGCAACATGAGAGTTCGGGGATCATTCAGGTGCTGCCACCATTTTTGTAGTGTCTGTGGTTTGCAGGTGCGTTCGGGGCATTGTGCGTTGTTTGGCGAGTCAATTTACTTTTGTCTGGGTGTTTACGTAGGACA
>JAUMHH010199103.1:0-13502 GCA_032359455.1 Chlamys rubida | reverse complement strand
ACAAATCCTTTCATTCCTACAGAAGAAGAAGGATTTTAAAGAATTTGCTATATTTCCCCTATTGGGCCACGCCCCTCGGCCTCCTGGAGGGCCAGACCCACCATTTATACACAACTGAGTCCCCTTGGCCTAAGGATGCTCCAGACCAAATTTAGTCAAAATCTACGGGGCCGTTCAGAACAAGTAGCGTTTTAAAGGAAAAGTTGACGGACGGAAAGACGACGGACGCTGCGCCATGGCATAAAAAAACTGGTAGTAAAACATAATTATAAACAAGAAATAATTTCAGAAGTGAACTATCACCTTTATTATACAAGTGGTTAACTAAGTGAAGTGCTGGATCCAGGCTTTTTTAAAGGAGGAGCCCCAACTCCTGAGCAGAAATCAATAACAGTAAAACCTTGATTTGATGTCCCTCGTATCGTTTGCCACATTGTATGCAGCAAACATAGTTCACAGTCCACTTTCTCTCTTTTTTTAAAAATAAAAATACATGTTATTCCTTTATATCCCTCAATTTATCTCCAAACACCTTTATAACACCACATTTTTTGGGGGGAAATTGTTGCAGTATAACAAGGTTTCACTGTATGCCAAAGTCTTTTAAACACAGAAGAAAGTTTTCAAAACACATACGGTAAACCTTTGGTCAAAATTAAATAAATAATGTCAATCCTGTTCAAATTACACGAAATTATAGCCGCTTAAATAAAAAGCATTTCGAATTATCAAAGTCGACATCGGCAAAAATACGTATGTCCGTTTATTCTACTAGTCTTGAATGTGGAATAAATCCAATATCATTTACATTTTAACCAAAACACCCAACAAATTTAACAAAAACCTGTCTGTCCCTCAAATAATATACATGTATATACAATGTGAATAATAATAGTGCATTATAACTATAAACATCAAAGATAACTACAAACATAAAAATGATTAAAAAAAACCCGACACTTTATCAAAGAAAATCCCACAAAAAACTTTGTAGATCAAAACAGAACACGTTACAAGTGAATACATAGCAGTGGGCTAGCCACCATTGACACAAAAATAAAATCATATCAAGATCTGGTATGATTACACTTTTCCCTAGTCGGGAAAGTCATTCATAAAATTGCAGCAACATTTATCATTTTTCAGATCTCAATCCCTCCTGACCTGAGATTTGATTTACTTCTTACAAAAATAGCAAGTTTTCTGTAAGAAAACGTAGAACTGTTATTCAAGTTGCTTGAAAAATATTTGTTATTTTACTTTCAAACTTCTGTCGGAGTAAGTAAAAGCCTTTATTGTACGAGTGATTTCTCCACCGATTTACTTTGGAGGATATATTATTGCTCTACTAATAATGATAAAAACAACTTCCTTATGTACTAAAAGGAAAACAGTAACTAAATTTCAATTTCATTCAATAGCACAACTTTCTTTTCAATGAGACTTGTTTATTCTTTTATTTTATTTTGTGCGTTTTCCGAGGAAGTTATGTATTTTAGAAAAGGATACTGCAATATTTACAGTGCATGGCTAAATTTGTCTACAACGACCAAATTGTCTACAAGATTTTGAAAAATTACTTTATAATTCCTGATAGATGTCATTGTAGTGTCACTGACGAGCGATGGAATTGTTTTAGAGTGTCCACACCAAACCCAAAATATTTCATTCATTTTTATTTATTTGATAAAACAAAGGGTTCTTCTTTGGCCCCTTTGAGGGCAGGATGGCTAAGAGACTACCAGGTAAGGACGAAAAGATGTCATTCTGATTAGCTTTAATGGTTAAGGGAACTTGATATTATCAACAAATGATGTCATTCTGATAACCTTAAATGGTTAAGGGTTATTTTAATGATAAATAAAACTTGCTGCTTTATAGAACAACATATAACTGATGACTCTTTAAGAGCATACAACTGATGACTCTTTAAGAACATACAACTGATGACTCTTTAAGAGCATACAACTGATGACTCTTTAAGAACATACAACTGATGACTCTTTAAGAACATACAACTGATGACTCTTCAAGAACATACAAATGATGACTCTTTAAGAGCATACAACTGATGACTCTTTAAGAGCATGCTATAATAGTCTACAGGAATTCACATCTCCATTGCATGACATTTTTATTTTAAATGACTGATGGATCAAAATGCTAGAAATAATCTCGCGTGAAAATAATAAGCTGTACAAAATACACATCAATTTGTAAATATTTATCATTGGAACCTCTGACTATTTTAGTTCTTCTACGACTGTCAGATCAAAAAGCTAGAAATGCTCTCATGTGAAAATTGTAAGCTCTTAAAAATACACTGTACATCAATAATGAAATTATTTACCATAGGAACCTCTGTCTATACTAATTGAACATAATATATAAAATGGAATTGTACATGCATCATCCTCAAAATTCGTGGAAAATGTATGGCATAACCAAATCGATAGCGCCACCTAGTGAGATTTGATTTACACCAAAAGAATCGCGCGACAACGTCACAGTAGAGATACTCGGCCGTGAAGTTTGACGTCGCTCCTCCTTAAGGACTCTCATCAGCTTATGCGATTGCTCAGGTTATTGTTTCACCTGGAACCAATCTAACGGAGAAGTGCGTGCCTTCGATTTTATCATGACATGGGAGTACAGAGAACGTACGTGAGCGTAGGGCTATCGTGTAGATAACGCCAAATCTAAATAAAACAAGGGGCCTGTTCGTTTATGCGGAACAACCGGTACATCCGTTTTTAAATTGTAACAATTTTGGGTATAAATCCTAGCGGACCTGCACAAGTTTATACATGCCTTGCAAGGCTTGGTCAAGGCTCGACTGATGGCAGCATCAGATTACTAGGTCCGACCTTATTGCATAAACGAACAACTTTGGTCAAACCGGTTCAACCGTTTGGACCGCGATAAACGAAAACGGCCTAGGACTTTCGTTTTAAATTATTCTTCCACTCATGGTACACATATATGCAACGATTTAGGTGTATATCAATGACAATTTAAAGATGAAAGCGTTATTTACAACTGTTGCTATAACGAACACGAAGAGATTCTTATTATAAAGTGAGCAATGTCGATTTCTATTCTGACCGCCAATTGTTTGTTTATATCTGCACCAAACATTTTGTTTTAATTCACAAGTCTGATTCTGCATGGTACCTTAATGTTGTCGGGAAGGTGAACAACTGCCATCTTTCATACTATATAGTTCTGAAATTGATTAATATATCTATTTGGTGTCAGCTTTGTGTAACAGTGACCACGCAAATCTTTGTACATTTATGTTCTGGTGCGAATAAAAGACGTCGTCGCGCTTATTTTTCGGTTATTACACATGTCAGTTTTGGTACGATTTGAAATCTCTATGATTTGTTATTATTTATTACTGAACAATCTGCTACATATACTGTATAGCGCTTAGATATTCTGGCGTGTTTTGTTTTGTGATTTTCGCGATCATTAGACTATTTAAGAATTCTTAACTCATTCGTCCCTGAAGATACATTTGAACTCCTCAAGTTCAAAGGTTGGACTAGTTCATTATGAAATTTCAGGGGTGAATGAGTTAATATCCCCGATTTAGGGATACTCACGTTTGTCTAGGAAATCTTTTAATTTCCCCTTGATTGTCTGTACTGCGTCATCCTTTTCCTCCCACTGGAGGTACCTCTCACTCGCCATCATGGGATGCAGCGCTTTCGGCACGCGTTTGACTTTCAGATATTCACTTGCCACGACGATGTAATCTTCTATAACTCCTTTGGCCTTCAACATGATGGCATATTCTAGTTCGGATGCATACCTCGGGTCAGAAACATAGTTATTACTCAGGATAATAATGACCGTTCTGCTAGCTTCCATGTTGTCCACGATATTGCCTATATTTGACTTTCCGGGTTCCGCATCTCTATGATCAAAGTAAAGCTTGTGTTCACCTCCAAAATCCACGTTCATCAGCTTGCCGTTATCAATACCCATAAGAATATTATCAAGAACCCATCTCCAATCATCTTCTGCACACGACAAATATGCGTCAAACGTGTTGTCTGTGCCAGGGATGGGTTCGTAGTTTATTGGGGCCTTCCGCACTTTTCTGCGAACACGTCTGCACATGCGATGGCATCGGAGTCGGATAAACCATCTCTTACGGTAGAGACATATTATAATTAAGATCACTACGAACACAGCCACCCCTACCACGGCCAAGAGCACAGGCAAGGTGAAGAACAGACAGTTGATTTTTGTCCGGTCGAACGACAAGAGCTTTTTTCCGCGCCAAGCCACGGGGCTGTTACAAACGTAGGAAGTCAACCCAGGAATTGCGATGTCCGTCGTATTGACCCAGTCTCTAAACCAACGTAGATCACATGTACAGGCGAAAGGGTTTTCTGTAAGATTGAGTGACATAAGTTTGCCCAAATCATGAACGGACGTACTGTTGACCAATGCTATCAGATTGTGACTAAGATCGAGAGTGTTTAATTTTACCATCTTGTTAAAGAGATGGGGACCCCAGGCGGACAGGCGGTTCTGACGAAGAGTTAGTGATTGCAGAGTGTTAAGATCGCGAAAACTGGAGTCATAGATAAGTTTTATTTGGTTATTTGTCAGGTCAATAGTTTGTAGTTTGTGAAGTCCTGCAAACAGTTGTCCCTCTCTGTCGCGTTCCATGGCAAGCCCGATGTTGTTGTTCTTCAAATGGAGATATTGGAGGGAGGACAATTTATTAAATAAAGTTGTGGGCATTATTCCGAGGGCATTGTCGGCCAGATTGAGATTCTGAAGAGCTTTCATAGAATCAAACAAGGAGGACGGATCTGGAATGCTTTTGATGTTGTTCCTGTTCAACTCAAGAGATACCAGACGTGTGAAGGGCTGAAAAACCTTCCCGGGTAGGGTACTGATCTTATTCTGGACGAGATGCAAGATTTTCAGATTGACTAGCCCTTTAAAGGAAGACTGGTGAAGTGTAACTATGTTGTTTGCTCCCAGGTATAACCTCTGAAGGTTTTTGAGGTTGGAGAAGATGTCGTCTGGAAGAGAGGCGATTCGGTTCCCATTGAGATATAGCAGTTGTAAAGTGGTTGGCATATGGTTGGGGACATCATCCAACAAATTATCATTGAGTTTGAGATTAGTCAAAGTTTTTAGACCATCAAAAGCTGTATCGGCTACTGATGTTATACCACTGCTGCTGAGGTCAAGTAGCTGTAAATTTGCCAGATCTGCAAATGCTCTGTCAGGAATGTGTTGAATCTTATTGTTTGGCATGAGTAAGGTGTTAATGGTCGTGTTTCGGAGAAGCTGGAAAGTTGCATTGGGTATGGATCCACCTAGAGTCAAGTTAGCGATGTTCAAGGAACGAAGAGGTTTTCCCTGCAGACCAACGAGCGCACTTTCAAGTACTGGAGCAGTTATTGGATTTCTGCCAAGCTTCAGGGACTGAATCATGTGCAACGGGGCAAAAGCGTGACGAGAAATATTGCCGATTTTGTTTCTCGATAATTCTAACTTGATGACTGTTGTTGTGCTCAAAGCTTCAAAAGTTTCGTTTCCTAGGATACGGATGAAGTTATTGCTGAGACCAATATTCTTCAGCTGAGTTAGGTTCCTGTACTCAGCCGGAAATGTTGCGTTGTTGATACCGTTGGCTTGGATATATAAATTTTCTAGTCCTTGAAGTGTTCCTAGAGGAGGAATTCTTGTCAGTTTGTTACTGTCCAGAATAACGAACGTTATGCTCGTGCATTTGAAAAAAGCGTTCTCATCAATTTCCTTGATGTTGTTGTTTCCAAGGTATACGTGTTCGAGAACTGTTAGGTTGTAAACTGACCACTTTTCCAGAGAATCAATGCCATTATTGTCTAAACGGAGCAGATTTAGATTTGGAGTGTACTGACCGTGAAAGGCGTGCATTTGAAGCTTCATAATCTTGTTGTTTTGGAGATACAGCTCCTTGAGATTTGGAAGAAAACCGAAGCGTGAGCTATCGAGTGTATCTATGTAGTTATGGGTCAGATATAGTTTTTCTACAGTTTTTGGTATACCAGCTGGTATATCAGTCAGTCGTAGACCCTCACAGTTAACACTGGTCAGCGCTTTATTACAGAAACACTTCGAAGGTAAAACTGCAGGGCAGTATTTATTATAATGAATTCCAGCCGCAAATCCCCACGTGAGAAATGCCAAGCAGATGACAGTCAGACGAATTTCAAGTCGCATCAGAAACTACAATAGAATAACCAAATACTCATCTTAATTACAATATATTATGTAATGAATCGTAACACTTCTGCATACAGAGTTTTAGCGTATCTACATATTAGTCTATTAGCTCAAAAAAGGTCTTACATGGCAGTGTTTTGGAAATAACAGGTAGTTTGAACTATCCTCTTTAATCTCTTGCTTTCTTAAGTGTTCTAATACAGAGGTACTATTGGACGTCAAATTCAGTGTAACAGTGGCCGTGTTTGGCATTCTCACCCAATTCCAAGGTAAGACTTGTCTTCGTACGACTATAAATCAGGGTAATTTGCCAAACCATTAGTTGCACAGAAGATAGACATACTTTCAAAAGTTACTCATATTTTGATTTTGTATAAAAAATGCTTCTCAAAAATTTCCATGTTCTTAGTTTTTGACCTGACTTTAAGTTGTTTTAAGACACGAATTCTTAGAAACCAAAATCTCATTACAACATATTTTCTTTAATAAAAAAGCAACAAGTTTAATAATAGAAAAAAAGATAAATTGATGTCAGTTTAATTATATTTATTCATTTATTTTTGAAAAAAATAAAACAAATATCGGGGTATTGGTCACTCAAGGCTGTATCAAAGGTAATCGTTACATTCAATTTAATTTCCAATCAATTTTATTGTATCAAATGTGCAATTAGTTTAGGCACAGGCATCGCCATTAAAGTCGTTTCTAGATGGGAAGACATACATTTTAGTAATTGATATGCATTAATATTATAATCCAAAAAATGGTCCATCAACATTAACATTTCCTTTTTTTCTCCTTTTTTTTTTAATATTGATGAGGAGGAGGGGGGGGGAACAAATATTGGAAAACAACTACATAAATAAGAATATAAAGCTTTACAACATGTTTATTTTATATTTAACCTGTGTTTAATACGCATAAATTAAATTATTTGGGATTGAATTTCCAAACACATCAGTGGATGGCCTTGTGTGATACAATGGACGTTTTGGCCTGTATCTGTTGGATGCGGTTATTTAATACCATCAAATATTTATACATGCAGTTCCATCAACAAATTCTGTTTCTTTTCTCTTGATAACATGTATATATTTTATATATCTTTTCGGTATTAAAATGAAAGGTTAGAATTTAAACCATTAGATTCAATAATAATAATGGGATTTAGTAGTTGTTTCTCCTACTTTGATTATTTTTTGATAATATCAACTTGTTTATATGTGTTTTGTATGTGTTCTAATGTCTATGTCTATGTTTGTACCACTGCTTGTTACTGTGTTAGGAGAGGGCTTAAATAGTCTATGCCTGCTGCCAAATACATTTGTCTTTTGACAATAAAATGTATTGAAATTGAATATTGAATACTATAATACAGATAACGTTAACAGCAAATGCGATTTATATTTACATAAATGGAATAACATTATAAGTGATTAGCTGAGATATCAATATAAATACACAGATATTACTTATTTAAGTGAGCGAAACAGGCCGGATCTAACGTTTGGTTAGATGAACATCAAAGTTAATGTAAAAACAGACCGTGCCATGGTAACCATTTACAGCAAATTTATATGAAGAAAATTGTAAATATGACAAGAGTACAGGTTAAAATATTCCATATCATTTCAATATGTTCCAGGGCACATTCAGTTCCATTGTTTCAAGGTTATGAATCGCACGTAAATTATACATTGGTTGCTGATTTAGTTAAAGTGAATCAATATAAGCAAGCAAAACAAGAGCAATAAGGATGAATGCAAGGATGGAGGAAATGGTAAAGCTGGGTGGAGAAGACATAGAAGATGTGGACACTTTCACATATTTAGGAGGGATATTCACAAGAAAGGGAACTGTAATGAAGATATCAAGATCAGACCTGGTAAAGCAAGGACACAATTTCACAAACTCAGAAAATTAATTAACTCTTACATTTTCTCTAAAAAGACAACATAAAGAGCATTCAACACCCTGGTCATATCAGTTTTATTTTATGGATGTGAAACTTTGAAAATTACGAAGGCGACAAGCAGAAAATAGACATCTTCCATAATACACGCTAACGACTATTAATAACGATTCGGTAGTCAGACAAGGTATCAAATGACGAATTACATCAGAGGACAGACACAGTCAAACCGAATTAGACTGGAGCGAAGAGAAGGAGGTTGACGTAGATTGGCCATATATTAAGGATGGATAACGAAGGGATCTGTGCAACATCACTGACATAGCAACATGAAGCAGACAAAAGTGTATACAGACCAAAAACAACAAAGATAAAAGATAGGCTTGGATGGAGAGATTAGGGTGAAGGGAGGACGATGGCAAAAGGCAGGATGAAATGGAAAAGTTGCATCAAGGCCTTATGTACCAAAAGGTATGAAGAGGATAGGTGATGTGAGGTACATCTGTATCATATAAGAAAACGAGTCTATCAAACTCAACCTTGGATAAGATGTTTTATTTTTCTTCCTTAGTAGGATCATGAAAATGATTAAATCACTTGTGTGACTAACTTTGAAGTGTAATATCTAGCATCTTGTGTAACAATGTGAACGGGGAATAAAAAAGTGTCACAAGACCAACCATAGTGCGATTTGAAGCTGCCAAAAAGTTGCATTTTAAAAAATTAAAATATGGTATAATATATTTCACATTTTGTATTTTAATCATATTTTTTTTTAAACTATACAATGTATTAAATAAAACAGAATACCAATATTACTTCTCTCCTTGTGAACTATGTTAGTCAGTATTAGTATAAAACCTTGAGCAACCAGCAATCAAGCAGTGACAAAATGAAAACGAGAGTTGTTTCCCCTATGCCAGTTGACGAAGATCACATCTAGTTAATTTTCACACAATGAAAAGTTAAAATTGAACAATATGCCAATTCACGCAACATGGATTTTAAAACTAACACAAGCAGATGATCAAGAGCTTATTAATTTATTTGTTCACGTGAACAAGGTTTAGTAAAAATATCATTTTTGTTGAAATATCTTCAATCAGGGATTAAGTGAGGAGGGCCAGAACCTTCTGAGATAAGTTTTCAAAACACAACAAGAGAATACCGAAGTGTCAACAAAACCATAATAAGAGGTGGACACATTTGTCAATAATGCCTTTTTCAGTAAGTGGTATATGCACATACTTTTGAAGCTTTGTTTTTGGTATTTCTAAAGTCGTTAATTTGGACTTTGGCCATGCTGGCAAGATTTGAAGTTTTCTATGTATGTGAAAGCAACCTTGGTCTCATATGTAAATTAAATACGGATATGTATTTGTTTAACGAATATGTCGTAATCTAACTTTAATTCCGGAATAATCTTATATTATTTTCTATATTTGAAAAGGTAACCTGAGCCAAAAAAATCAGCTCATTTTCTTTATTTGTATGTCCGTTTGATAACGTTCTTCTATGCAATGATTAAAAAGCAACTTTGTGTTTGGTGAATCTATATATTTAGATTTTGTTCGTCCTTCCAGAATTTTGATTTCCTATACTCAGAGTTACAAAGGATGTAGATAACACTTTAAAATTGGGCAAATATGTAATTGTTAATTATATTCCTGATCCTGAAGAGGATGAAAAAAAGATTTTTTCTCCAATATTAATTTTAATAGACTTGTTTTCTATCAAAATATCAATCCTTATCATTGTAAAATGGGGGGTGAGGGGAAGGGATATTTAGGATGAAAGGCCTATTTATAGAGGAGTGGGAGGTCGGATGAAAGGACTATTTATAGAGGGTTGGGAGGTAGGATGAAATGACTATTTATAGAGGGGTGGGAGGTAGGATGAAAGGACTATTTATAGAGGGGTGGGAGGAAGGATGAAAGGACTACTTATAGAGGGGTGGGAGGTAGGATGAATGGACTATTTATAGAAAGTTCTCTATGCATGATATTGTTTTCTGTGGTTGGAGACATTAGGTCATACTCTCATAAACTGAAGAATGATAATTCCTCACCACTTCGTTTTATCTAGTTGAGATTTGAAACATTCCAGTATTTCGATCGTTTCTTCCCGGGATCTGCTATTCTTCTCTCTATATTATCATTATATATACATGATTAGCCATTATTCTAATGTAAGTATATAACTCGATGACGTTAGAACGAGTAAAAAAAAGTATGGATGCATTGGCAATATTTGCTCAATACCATTGCTATTTATGACAAGAAAACATGTTCAAATACACACGATCATCGAAGATCATGCGAGAGAAAATCAAAGAGGTAACATTCGACATATTGAGACAGAAATATAAACAAAAGTAAGGGATCAGTTGATGGGCTATCAGGTAGTATAGGCAGTAACCCGGGTTTCCTCTGGACCTGACACCAGACTAAGACATTTTGACAAAGCCATATGAAACGTTGGCTTTTGCCCCAAAACTAGTCGACTTTTTTTTCGGTCTGTCGTCGATTAACGACGTAAATCGACGACAGACCGAAAAAAGTCGATAAAACGTCAGAATAATTCGGACTTCCCCAAAACCGGACATTTATCTGTCAAAATGTCTTAAGTCAGGTGTCAGGGCTAGATGAATCTAAATCCGTAGTCAGGGCCAGAGGAATCAAAGTCTGGTGTCAGGGCCAGAGGTTCAAAGTCTCGTGTCTGGGCCAGAGGATTCAAAGTCTCGTGTCAGGACCAGATGAAAGTCGGGCTATATAGTCAGGTGGTACAGAACAATGTTACACGGCATCAAAACCACCCTTTCTGGCCGGTGTGCCTTGTTTTGCGCTGTCATAGACACTTTTTACATTTTAACCACCGTTCCGGAACAGTTATGTTCGTGTGAAATAGTTTCCTATCACGTTAGTCATTAAAGTTGAAATAATATACAATGGGAATTATGAATAAGAATTTACTTTTTATACACTGACCGACCTCCTTTCGTATACATATACAACGGATTGTGACCAACATCTGATTTTCAACCTTGTGTGATCAATTCCTTTTTATGATATTTTCCGAAAAATTCATAATTGTTTTATTATATACCTCATAAATAAAACTGAAAACAACACTTAAGATTTTTAATTGGATAATTTGGGTGCTTGATTTTTTGCTATATTTAATTAAGGTTCCTAATAGTACACCTAATTGAATACAATATATTATTATGTTAAAAGGCAGCCAATTATATAATAGACTTTCAATTATTTGTTTATCAAATAAACTCTTTATTATGTAAAAAGGTAGGGGATTACCTTAAAAGCTATATTTAGAAAGCATTATTTACAAGAAAACTGGTCTACATGAGGACTGATCACGTTTGTAAGGTCCAGCAATGATGGGATTGTGAAAAAAAGGTATGTAATTATGATAACATTTTTATACCATTTAAGTAGTTACACACTTTTGCAAGAACACATATGGTATGGAGATGTACGTGCTTCTCCATGACTGAATGCCACAAAAACTTTCTAAAACTGCAAAAAATAATCACCGTTGAGCGTACGTGTGACCATATCCTCGTTCATGAATATGAAAACATCGAACTGTTTGAGAAAGATGAAAAATGAATTATAAGGATCTTTCGGATGCGAACTAGATTTACACAATCGTACAAACAAAATCATACACTTCACCCCTGTGAAAATTGCAGCCAAACACAGCACATTTAGTACCCAGGGTAATCCTTTACTGAACCACGCATTCTACAAAGGGGGTTATCATTTTTTCTCTCTTAATTTTAAAGTAGATTTTTTTGTGTAGGTAGAATCCTATGCATTTTAATGCTACTGTCGAGAATGAGTTGATAATGCCAAAACGTACGTGTTATAAACGTGCTGAGCACACGCGGAACCACAGCGTAGCAAGGGTGGACTGTTGTGGTGATTTGTTTGTATTTATGTAAAGGATTAACCAACGTGCTAACATCACCATCACAGAAAAATGCAGCTATTGTTACTAAATAATTATCATTACCAACTGGAATATTACCAGTTTATACATAAACGTTCGTTATAACACATCTCAAGAAGCTGGACCAGATTACAGCGACGTCGACACTACATGAAAACATGTCGATATATATGTGTAACGCACCAGCGATGCAGCCGACAACAGCATAGGCACACACTTACCTCCATGGTTTGTCTGTCGTCTGGTCACACGCTAACCCTGTTCCCGAATACCACTCAGAAAGCTGTCGGGACTCTAGCTAGGACCCGTTTTCGTGTGGGATTTCCGTTGTATCCTTGGGATTTCCCAATGACTCATAAACTCGACAAAAATAACCCACTCTGAATGACAGTTTTATTGTCTAGCAATCTGCCCTAGTTATAACCTAAGAATTTTGTTTTCTGAAAGCGTGATTCTCGGAAAAGCCCTACTTTCGATTTCATTTTGAAGCGTGATCAATACGCTTCTGTGGTATTTTCAGTAGTCTGTTAGGCCTACTTGTTGTGGCGCGGCTGAAAGAATTCGAACTTGAAAATGTTATTGTTCTCGGGAGCTGGACTAGAATATGTTTGGGCATACATTTTTTCGGACAGTTTGAGAGGCAGCTACAGAAATCCATCGTTGCCAACCCGATTTTCTAGCTGAAGAAGATTCCTTTGCAACACATAAAAAAGTTGCAACGCCTCCATATTGGAATGTCTACAGCCAATGTCGGATATCCACGACTGATTTGGCCTCGCTATGAGTGAGTAGCGAAGTGAAATCAGCCGTGGGTATCCGACGATGGTCTACAGCATTCAAAGGGAATTTATTTAACAAAATATATATATGTACAGTTATTGAAAGTTTAACAATTACGTAGGAAATCGGGATGCTGATATTTTATGTTTCAGATTTGTCACTGCACTCAGATATTGACATACAGGTATATAAAACGAAAGTAAAATATATCGAAGCAGGTTTTCCTGGAGTGTGTTTATTTCTCCAATTACTATTACGGGTAGCAAATAAACGTATGATATCATATGTTGTTAAAGATCATTTGTCTGTTTCAAAGGAATCTCAAATCTAATAGCCCTGGTTTTGTATGTGCACGTCTGATTAAAGGCATTATAGACTTAACACATTAATTGTATTTGTATTATATCTGTATCTATTATGTATAATCAAAGTCTTTATTTCTTTTAAGTGGGGAGATATAACAAAGAGCATACATGTGGTGCTAACAAGGACGACAATTACAACTGTGGCAGTGTTCAATTGGAATTTCCCTTTAGCTCAGTGGTAGAGCGTCCGACTAGGAACCTGGAGATCGAGGGTTCGATCCCCGGTGGAAGCA